>JMSH01000082.1:0-105835 GCA_000712465.1 Huntiella moniliformis
ATCGTTTGCAGCGCCCACCCACAATGACAACTGGGGGACCAGGCCTGACGACCTGTGGCCTTGCGCCACGCTGCGGTATTCCCATGACCGGTTCTCAGCCATGAGAGAAACCTGTTCTCACTCATCGACAACTTGCTTCGAATCTTTGACATAGCTCGCCATGAGCTATCCGTCCACAACTCCCTCCCTGGATCTTCCCGTAACACCGTCACCCAATCCACGCCTCCACCACGTTCTGCGCGCATCCAACTCCTTTCTTGCTCTTCTCCTTGTCGTCTGAGTACGTTAATACTCCGTTGGTATTCTGATCTCGGATATTCGTTTTGCGGGTCCGTACGCGTGGTCTGCGCTATAACACCCTTCATGGCAATCCAGGCAGGTGACTCCTGCATTCTTGCCTCGGAGCGGGCACCCAAGTGTACAAGGTACTCCTGGAGTGGCTCGCACGGCGCCTCAGTGCGGAGACGGGGCAAAGGGAGCCTGAGCCAGATTACCCCGCTCAGGCAATATCTTTGATAATCCACACACCGGTATACCTACAAGAGAATCACTATACACACGACGATCATCGGAGGATCACTCTTTTGAGGTTACACAATTCAATATCTTGGTACACCAGATATGCGACTGTTCGAGCATCCAGATTACTCGATCTATCCCCAGTCAGACGTACACCCTTAGAATGAGACACCGGGCAACAAGGGAGGGGGGGAATCACTTTCCGAAGAATACGGATTTTCAACTTCTACTTCGAGTCATCTAGTGCACCAACGGAAGTCTGATTCTCTATATTCGATGTCAAGACCGAAGTAGTTTTCCATATGTCCCAACTAGTTGCTGAGACCGAGGCGGGGGCATTGACTGAACTGCTAGCTACTCGTCTCAGCTGACAAGATTCGGAAGATTATATGAAATGAGATGGGGCCAGGTGTCATGAGTGAATGTTAGGTCGTTTACTTATTCTCATAGACACCGAGTTTTCCCGAGGATACTGAAGGTATTCTGGCCAACTGGTTTGCCCAAGCCACCACATGCATGTGGTCTCGGTTTTTGTTTCTACCTAGGAGAGAAAGAAACAGGACAACCCCAAAGACGACAAAGAAGAATTTGTGAGCCCATTGCTGTCTTGGCTAATTTACGTTGGCGGAGGTTTAACAACAACTCGCCTCCTGAATTGTCGTGGCGGTGGTTCACACTGGTTCCCACAAAGAAGACTTAATAGTCTCTATTACCATAGTATGAGTAACGAGTCTCAAAGGTAAACAATCCCACTTATCATAACACACATGGGCGTAAAAGCTAATGCTCTCGTATCTAGATAGACTACTCAAATCACTCCGCCTGACTTGTACGATTTGTTCAGTGAAAGAGGTTCACGCTCTTTACCTCCTACATACTTTTTAACCCTGTCCGACAAATCGACGACGACGAAGGCGGAACTGCTGCTTCGGCCCAGGAGCGTTAGATGATACAATAAAAATCTAACAACAAGATCAGCGGAGATACTGATCCACTTGAGCGCGACCAAAGAGAAGCAAGCTCAGGCAACCGCGTGCCTGGCTCCGAGGAAGCACAGACAGAACAAACCCAGTGTATGGATTTATACAGGCGGTTCTATGCTCGCCACCGGTTGGACCGGAGCGGGCTGGTACGCAGAGAAATGGCGCGCGCCGTCTCCGAAGGGTGAGCTACTAATGCTCAAACTGAAGAGGCGATCTTCAAACCCACACGAGCGGTGAGACGCTCTCCTCCCGCCAGCCCACGCGTTGCGCCGGTCGAGGAGTGTGACGCGCCGCAACTGCCTGAGGAAACTATCGCAAAAACATACGCCGAAATAGCCACAGGACCAACCCAACACCGCGATGCCATCACTAATGCATCAGCCACCACCACTAACACCACTAAACATCATCATCGTACGACCATCCAAGACTTCGCAGAGATCACTGAGACCGGTATCGACGGTATGATCTTGCAAGATTGCCAAGAAATGCTCGACTTGGCCAAAGAGTGTCTGAATATGTTGGGAGCCCGCTTCACGAAGTGCAAGGACGCTGCCACATATTTCCACCAGGTCCTAGACGACAACCCGTTCGCCGATAAACTCCAAACCGTCATCGTTACTTCCACCATCACCACTTCCCCCATCACCACAACCACCGCCACGCCCAATACCGAGGAAGAAAGCGCCCCTATTGAAGCCCCTCCCCCTTCCAAAACGTCCCGTCACAACGCCACTCGGAAGGCGAGAAAGAAGGCTCGTCTAACGAGAACCACTACATCTCTCCCGACTTCAACTCCATTCAAGGACCCGCTGGTCCTACCCTTCCTTCGCGCTCACGCCCCCGCATCAATCCCCCCACTTTCTCGGGTGACCGTTCCTCTGATTTTCCCACCTACCATCAGCAGCTCGAAAGCAAATGGTCCGTCGACAAAGAATTCCCTGGTGCCGAAGCGGAGTTCATCGCTGTTGTCCCGAACCGGATGACTGGGCACGCCGCTCGTTTTATGACGGCCAAGGTCCAGGAGCTCCGGGCCAACAATGCTCTGTCGGTGGAGACATTTATGGTCACCATGAAGGAGAAGTTCGATGGCCCGGATGCTATAACTCGGGCCATCAATCGCCTTCGGACCTTGCAGCAAGGATCCGCCAATATTGAGACGCACATTCGGAAGTTTGATTAACTTCTTGTCCTAGCCCAAGCCATCAACTACTCCGATGCCCAGAAGATTAGTTGGTTGCAGTTTTCACGGAACGACAAATTGTCCACTGCTTTACTCATGCACGCTGCTGTCTTGCCACAGACCTACCCCGAATTCCGTGTGCGCATTATTGAAGTTGCACACGCCATTGAGAACATGACCCGTCGACATCAACTACGTTCTTCGGGTAACGCTTCATTGTCCCAGCCTCGCCGCTAAGAGTCAGCTCCGTCGCCCAGTCTGATCGTATGGACTGGACGAAGACCTACGCGGTCCGCGACTCCTCTGACCAGCGCGTCCATGCCGCACGTGTTTCTGCTGAAGAACTACGCAACCGACGTTCCAAGGGCCTCTGTATCCGCTGCGGCGCCGACGGCCACCACTAACGTGACTGTCCGTACCTTCCTCCTCGTCCCGAGAACGTCAAGGTTCACAAAGTCTCCGTTGGGATCAACCCACCCGTCTTGGACATCACCGAGGCCGCTGCTACTGGGAATGACCTTTTGGAACTGAGCGTTGATGACTCGGAAAACTAGATACCTCTGTTGACAGTCGCCAGCAGAGGTCAGATCCGGAAGTTGAGAAGAATTCGTTGAAAGTTGGTGGATCGCTGGTCATAGATGTTGTGGTGAACGCGGGGTTTCCCGTATTAGCTTTACGTCACTCTGGATGTGCCACCAGCATTTTAATTTCAGATCGTTTTTGTAATTCTTCTTCGTTACCCCGTACTGCGCTATCCTCAGTTTAAAAGGCCATTGGAAAGTCTCAATCTCTGAATGCACCCTTGATGCCTCTAAAAGGTTATGATACGCCGCCTCCCGCCACCTGCGCTCCGTCAATGCCGCCCAAATTATTATCCAATGGTGCCCATGTCACATAGGAACCCCAGGCAACGAGCTCGTCGACCAGAGCGCCAAGGCAGCCCTTCAGCTAGCCTTCATAGAGAGACCAAAAGTGACAGCAAGCTTCATCAAACGCACCATGCGCGAAGACACATTGAGAGAGTGGCAAAATGAGTTCGACCATGAAATACCCAACAAACCAGAAGGTCGGCGTGGCAAATCCTACAGCAGCCTGGGAGGTATCAAAGTAGCGAAACGAAAACCACTGAAAGGCCCTCGCTCACTGATAACAGCCTTCTACCACCTCGTGATGGGAAAAGGAAATTACTTGCCAGCCTTAGTCCACGCGAAGAAGGTGACCTCGGACCTTTGCCGGCACTGCCGCCTCGAAAGGGAAACGGTAGTCCACATTACGTTCAACTGCCCGGCTTTCAGGGACGCCCAATGCCAGTTGCAGCTCGATCTTGGCGAACCGCCTGTCCCGCACCTAACCGGACCGGAGACACTCTGCGACCTTTATAGCAAATAGTATATAAGGCGACTCACTTGATTCCGAGTCTCCTGAAATGCGCACCGAACTCTAAAACTTGACCTTAGAGAGCCCGCCATTCCTCGCAGCAGTCGACCCGATATGGAGCACCCTGTGCAACTTGGCACACACTAAGGGAGTTCGAAACCAAAGACATCACAGTAATGTGGTGTCCAGGTCATAAGGGCATCCGAGGTAATGAGATAGTAGACCTGGAAGCCAAACAAGCTCTCAAAAGAAATCCCCCCAGGAAGCAATTTGCCTCCATTAGCAACATTAGGTGGCGTGTCAGAGAGCAGAGCATCATAGAGTGGGATGTCTCACTTGGCAAAGACTGGAAGGCAGCGATTGGAAAACATTATGCTAGCATAGTGCGGACTCGACCACGACTGAGTACCAAGGGTAACGTGTCAAACGTTGCAAGAGGTCTCAGTTCCGCTTATTTTGGGTTGAAGTTAGGGAAGGGCTACTATCTACCGTTCTTGAGGAATGCGAAGAAACGGCAAGATGCAATCTGCAGGATGTGCAGAGGGGACGAAGAGACTGTCTTCCATGTACTGCTTGAATGTCCAAGGTTACGGTCTAAAAGGAAGCAAATCGCTCAGGAGATGGGTGTGACAACCTTATCTCTAGAAGGCCTATTCCAGGAGAAATCAGGTAAAGTGGCTTTGCTGAACTTTATCAAGGAGACAGGCTTTGGCTTGAAGCGGTGGATCGGGGAAGGTGGAAGAGAGTTAGATGATGAGGTGGATTTGGTGCCGGTACGGTGTCCTACGGGTGGTTTCCAGGAGCTAGGTTTCGGGGAGGTCCTGTATGGCATTTTGAGGAAGGTGACGGCTTTGTCGTTGAGTCAGTAGGTGTGACGAAAGTGGCTACTGTTTGGCTGGGGGGATTAGGGGAGAGTCTCTCCATAGGCGTAAGCCTACATGAGAGTAATGAATAAGAAAAAAAAAACTTGGCACGCAACTTTGGGCTCACAGTGATAAACACACATATCACAAGACCCTTTGACAAAGACCAAAGAATCAACTCTTTTTCGCATAGCGAGTAAAAAGACGCACCAATCAATCAATCAATCAGTGGTAGTGGAATACCCCCAAAAATCTAGCATAGGATGACTACACTACGCCAAGCCATCAACTTAACTAAATTTCAATACATGAATAAACTATTATTTAACATTGCTCTCAGCGTGATAATGATGTTACACTCTAGTCAGTGTGAATAGGTCAATTGTGACTTTTGACGGCGGCTCGGTACTCGGTCGGGGCGGGGACGTCTGGACTATCGTATATTTGATAGTGTTGGCGGCATCGGGACTGTTACTGAAATATCCAATGCGGGCGTCTGGCTCTATTATCCCCTGGTATTCGGTCTGGATTTATAGCGGTCACGATATTCTCTCATGTGGCCCCGAAGGGCTCCTTCAAAGGCAGCATGATAGACACCGTCTCAAGGTCACCAAAGTCACACAGTTTTGCAGGTAGTCTCACTGATTGCCTCGTCTTCATATTTAGAAGAAAGATGTGGGGGGAATGGCGCGATGGCTGTGAATCTCAGCGCTCGCGGGTTAACCTCTATATTGGACTCGACTCCCAAGGCAGCTACTTAGCTGGATACTTGAACTCCTGTGGGACATATTCTATGGAGTTTTTTGGGGGGTGGGGTGTATGTGTACGGTTCTTTGGTCTATGAATCATACTCTTTGAGTTGTTGATAGCGTTAGATGGAGCTTCACAGATGTTTAGTTGTCGTGTGAGTTTAAAGAGGGCGATGACAGAAGTAAAAAATAGACATGAGAGCTGGTCTGTTCATCTACTATGTAGACGGAGCAAACTATAAGTCTGGCGTCACGTCTTGAAGCTTCATATCAACTTGAGCATGGAGCTGTAGCAGCCATCAAGCGTCGGTTGAGCTACAGTCTCTAAGATGGATAATTTGGGGTCGGTACCATGATGTAAGTTTTCTTAGAATGGCCAAATAGCTTCTCTTTTCTTTTGGGTTGAAACAAAATATGGCCACTCCTCTATACCCATTAGGCCAAATAGGCATTACTGATACCCACACGGCTCCGGACCATATGTATCTAAGCAAATAGAGTTATTTTGTTATCACATGACATCATCATCTTTCTTTTCAATGCCGTGTTCCAGTACCGACTTATACATCCAGGCGGCATCGACATCCCATCTCCAACCGGCTCCAGCTTCATTTCCATCGGCGGTTATTGTCCAAACTCGAATAACCGGAGATCCATACTATGGGAGTTATATCTTCCGCCAAGCAAACGAACACATCCGCCATCTCCAAGTAATCATCGACAAACCCCTGAGCAGTATGAGTCCTCATGACATTATTGTGTAACATGGTGGTTATACCCGAAATCCTCCAGCGCCCAACACCATCAGTTTTTACCCTATTGGGCAGGACGGTACATGTATGTAAGACGACGACTATTTTGGACCAAAATGGATTGTACCAGACAAAGGTAGATGGTGCCGCTACAACAGGTAGAAAAAGGAATTTGTGTGGATAGTATCCGATAAAGGATACCACCCCATGGGAGTGACAATTTTTTGCACATGTCTGGACCCGGCCAGTAGGTTTTCCTCTGTGGTATTTCCGGGACTGGGCGTGTGGGGAATAAGGTTTATTTTGTAGGTTAGTTCGGAGTGGAGATGAGGATGTGTATGAAGTGAATAGTATGTGAGTGGCTCATAGTTTGGTGAGGTGAGAAGTTGCCACACAATGTTCATGCTGTGCTGTGATGCAGGCCCGGGTTTACGGAGCACACGGAATCCATGTAACCTACGTAACCTCCCTATATAATTGGTGATGAGATTAGATTGGATAATGGATGTAGTTTTTAAGTGAACCCCATTTGGTAATGAATATATGTACAAGCAACAATTCTTGATTCTTTCTGGCAATAGGACCTAAATACATCCTCGTAGGGATGGAATTTGACATGGACAAGAGAGGGAAAGACGGTAGACGGTGATAACACCACTTGGAATGAGAGCCGACTCGAGGGATACCATGGACCACCATATTCATGCTTGATACTATTTATGCCAAAATAATGCAGGGTCTCCGGGTATGTAGTGGAAATAATGAAGCTGTTTAGGTTATTTCCGAGTATGGATGTGACACGGGCTGAAAAAGTGCAAGTTTAAAGGGTGGTATCAAGGCTATTATCACCGCCATTAATCACGAACATGTTGACGCAGAAAATAGACAGACAAGGCAAGACAACATGTATTTACATATATAGTGACAAGCTGTCAACGGGGAGGCCATCGTAACCTATCAATGCAGTTCCCCTGGATCATGAAGTATCCAAGATGAACCGACAGAAATATCCCGGTCAACCCGGCATGGTGAGAATGGCGGCTAATCACAATGCAACAATAAGGAAAGAAACATGTGTACAAAGTGGACACTACATAGACAAGGGGAACAAGTTTGCATTCTGTATGAGTTTTGAAGTGGCAGGTGTAAGAAAGTTCATGATGGTTCAGACTGACGTGTGATGAGTAAAGTCGGTGTATATGCATATATATGTACATAGAATATGTACGACTCTAGATTACAAGTGTTACCCAATGTAGACGACATAAGAGACACTATATCAGAAATGAGGAGTAGAAAAGAGAAGAGTAGGCGGTCTAGACTCATTAGAAATGTTACTACATATCACGAGTGTAGGAATAGAGAGTCATTGTGGTTTGCAGGATATCCACAATAGGATCAAAAGATGAGGTTTTTCCATTTACCTCAATTCGGCAAGGGATTAAGACGGGAATAGCACAGACCAGTAGTTTAGTTGAAAATCTGTTAATGTGTTAACCCTAATGTATGAAGGTATGATTTTTAAGAATGGACGATTCGGAGTTGGGTTTGTCGAAATATGTCTTCAACAGTAAGTGAAAAACAGGAAGAAAGTGATAAAAGTAAAACAGTAGTATACATAACAACTTATAGGTTTGTCTTCGATTGGTCATTTACAAAATTTGTAATATTTATATTGATTTTCTCAGTATTCCGTCTTTTTTTTCTTCTTCCAGCAAAGAAAGCCGTGAACCGAACGCCGAGAAAACCCCTCCATACTAAAATGAGACAACGCCTACATATATACAGTATGTATGTAAAAAAGGATTAAAAACCCAGAAAACTCACAGAACACCAGCGCCAAGACCGATTTAACCGACACGAACCAGCACCAACGAATACCATTCAAGTTTGACAGGCTTGGCTTACTTCGAACAAGCTGTAAGAGGAAAACCATGATTTTGTTTATTCCCGGGGGATTACAGGCGGCACGGGTGGCTGTGTGGTTTGTATGCAATATGTTTTTTTTTTGTGAGTACATATAAATGTAAGTATGGCGCAACTTAGAGAAGACTGAGAAGACAACAAGGCAAGATAGAAGGCCTCGATTTTTTCGACACAAAGGAGTATCGGCAATGCAACATTATTTGACTTGATTTGGAAATTTGTAGTTAATTCCAGGGCACATCGGAGTCCGGAGCGGGATCGGCTTGGAGGTCAACGGGACATTCTATATACGGGTTCCTGAAAAGACCAAAAAAGTAGTCACAGATAATTTGGTAACGAGGCCGCCTATATTTCTCAATTAATCCAAAGGTATTCACCAGAGCAATCAAGTCTCCTCATAATCATAGACGGTTTCACACCCAATAGGGCCTCAAAATCAGATGGTTACTCCCTGGAAAAAAACATGAAGCACTGGCTGACGTGATGTCGTCTAGGCGTTTATACCCGTGATAAAAAACCGGAAAAAACCAGAAGACAAGCGTTTGGCCGGGCGAAGGGGGGGGGTGCTTTTTAGACGCGGCAGGCCATAGTGACAGGGGAGACGTTTTGAAGGGAATTTGTATTGAAAAGAATGGAGACAAGAACGAGGAAATTTTTGTTGGTGGTGATTGTTTCTGGATATGGTAAGTAGATGCCTTTAGAGAGTTAAAGAGATTTTTTGACTACGGAGATGTTATGGCATCGTCGGTTGGGATGGTAGCTGATGTATTGACTGACGCATATGGTTCTTTGTCTTTGGTCAACGTGGAAGATTTGCGCACGTTCCAGGTTGTTCTTTCAGTCAAGATTTAGGGATGATTACTTGGCAATGCAGAACCTCTGAGCGGCTTACTTTGCTCAATAAAGGTGGGTTGCAAATACACATGTAATTCTATAGTTACCAGTATCACTTATGTTTTCAGGTCATAACTTAGTGATTGATAAACATGTTCACAGGTGTTGTTGTACATACGTATCACCCACCATAACTAACACCAAAATCAACAAATAAAATGAAGGAATTAAAAATCTACACTAAAAAACAACTACCGGAAACAAGCATATAGTAACTACAACCGGATTCCTTATTCCCGCGATTTAAAAGAACAAAAAAATGAATCAATTTATCTATCACCCCCACGCCTAGAACATACCAACGCTAAACCACTAACAGTCAACTAGAAGACCTAATAACCATCATTCATGCCCCACTACCGTACTATGCCCGGACTCTTTCCGTTCGTCGTTTGTATGGTATCTATGGATCTATGTATCTATGGGCCATGGAATTTTCCTTGTGCGAGGATGGGAAGGAGGCGAGACACTACTTGCGCAATTCGCCATCTTGCCGATCTTCAAGCGGTGCGTACGTATGGTCATATATAGGGAGCCCTCTTAGTAGTATACTCGAGATCAAGTATATATAGACTGGCACGGCCGGCTGTCTTGTGATTGACACCCTTTCTTGGTTTTTTGATTATCTTGTCTTTACGGTTTCTCGTAACCGCAGTATATCTGCATATATATTTCTAGACTGACCCAAGTCTCTTATTTCCTCAACACTATTTCATTATCATCTGCATATACCAATAATAATTACTCCTCGTCCATCTACACATTCTCTTCCAAAATGTCAAACCCAACAACCACCGAACCTCCCCACCAGGAGCCAGCCCACCATGAACCCGCCGAATCCATCTACAGTGCCGATGACGCCGCTGGTGACTTCGCCCCTATAAACCCATACCCATCTCGTCTCTCGCGAACCATGTCCCGAGTCTCTCGCACCTCTGTCCGTTCTTCAGCCCAAAGAGAAACATTCGATCCCCACAATGACCCCAACTTGCCCTACCGTACCGTCTCCGCTACTGCAAACCTTGGTGAATATCTTCACGAGGTAGTCACCGGTGAGATCCAGGGTCCCCCAGTTCCCGGCCAGGAAGGTCGTCATTATCGTCTGGTCACTTTCAAACATAATGACCCTGAAAACCCAAAGAACTGGAGTAAGGCATTCAAGTGGTATTGCACCATGGTTGTCGCCATCACCTGCTTCGTTGTCGCTTTTACTTCCTCCGTTATCACCCCCGGTATCACCGGTGTAGCCCACCAATTCGACGTAAGCCACGAAGTCGCCCTTCTCTCCGTAACCGTCTTCGTCGTCGGTTTCGGTGTTGGTAAGTTCACTTCTCCCCCCTATCCTTATCCAGCTGTTCCATATTCCCGTGTCTCCTCAATCCCGAGCTCCTTCCTTCCCCTGTACGCCTGTGCAACGAAAGAGGAGCCAGAGAACAAAAAAAAAAAGAGGAAATGCGCCTCAGCAGAGCCGCATTGTAACATGCAGGAGACGTTTGACTGCGTTTGCGCTTGGTTTGCTTATGTGGGCCATTGCATAGCGTTGCACAGAGGTGGACAGGCGGCCCGGACAAGGAACCCAAGGACTCTTGTCAGGCCTGACATCCCCGTCAATCGTCACTGCGCTTGGGCCGCGCTAGATCTGTTTTTTGTTCCTATTCGACGTAACCAACTAACTAACACTGTCAATTTTCAGGCCCTATGATTTTCGCTCCGTTATCTGAGATTTACGGCCGTCGCATTATCTAGTAAGTTGCGCCCCCCGCCAAATTCCAATTGCATTCTACTATGACGCAATCAAACTAACCAACCATTTCCCCAATTCAGCGGAACTACCCTCCTTGCTGCTGTAGTCTTCATTATTCCCTGTGCCGTCGCTAAGAACATCCAAACACTCATGGTCTGCCGTGCCATTGATGGTATCGCCTTTTCCGCCCCCATGACCCTGGTCGGTGGCACGCTCGCCGACCTGTGGCGTAACGAGGAGCGTGCTGTTCCCATGGCCGCATTCTCCGCTGCTCCGTTCCTGGGTCCCGCTATTGGTCCGCTTGTTGGTGGTTTCCTCTATGACGCTACCAACTGGCGTTGGTTGTACTACATCCAGATTATCCTGGCTGCGATTGTTTGGTTCCTGATTACCTTTACTGTGCCTGAGACTTACACGCCTACTATTCTGGCTCGCAGAGCTGCGAACATGCGTAAGGAGACTGGTAATGAGGAATACGTTACCGAGCAGGATCTTGACACCCGTCCCCTTTCGGAGACCTTGGTCATTTTCATTCTCCGTCCCTTCCGTCTGTTATTCGGCGAGCTCATTGTCCTCTTTATCTCCCTTTACATGTCTGTTCTGTACGGTCTTCTGTACATGTTCTTCATTGCCTTCCCCATTGTCTTTGGCGAGGGTAAGGGATACAGCAACGGTACTACTGGACTCATGTTCATTCCCCTGGCCATCGGTGTCGTCATGTCCGCCTTCTGCTCGCCCATTATCAACAAGCACTACCTCGCCCAAGTCAAGAAGTTCAACGGCCGCCCCCCCGCCGAGATCCGTTTAATCCCCATGATGTGCTCATGCTGGTTCATCCCCATTGGTCTCTTCATTTTCGCCTGGTCATCCTACCCGCGTCTCACCTGGGTGGGACCCGCCCTCGGTGGATTCCCCGTCGGCTTCGGTTTCATCTTCCTATACAACGCCGCCAACAACTACCTCGTCGACTCTTACCAACACCAAGCCGCCTCCGTCCTCGCCGCCAAGACCTTCATCCGCTCCATCTGGGGAGCCGCCTGTGTCCTATTCACCACCCAAATGTACCACCGTCTCGGCTACCAATGGGCCTCCACCCTGCTTGCCTTCCTCGCTCTCGCTTGCTGTCTTATCCCCTTCCTCTTCTGGGTCTACGGTGCCCGTATTCGTGCCCGTTCCAAGTACGCCTACATTGCTGACGACGAGGTCGACGATGCTTTTGACGACGAGGAGAAGGCTCTTGGTGAGGAGCCAGAACGCCCGAACATGTCTGGCCGTGGTGTCCCCGGTAGTGCGGGAAGCCACTCGGGCAATGATTCGACTATTGTTGACGAACCACACGCCGCCAGTGACGAAAAGGCCGCTACCAAGAAGGAAGAGAATGAAGCCTCCACTTCCCATTAAACCTTTTTTCTTTTTCTCTTTCCCTTAGTTTTTTCGTCCCGTTCTTTTCGTATCTTGATTCCCTTTTTTTTACTTATTTCATTTCTTTCATTTTTTGTTAACTGGGAATCTTCTCGCGTCACGTGTCTGATGATGATATGTTTTTGATGACACGCACTTGAGATATTCCACAAGGAGAAGAAAAAAACTCGGGGATGTTCCATGTGTGGCCGTTTTGCCCTGTTCAGACTTGTCTATTCTGCGTCATTACGCATTTGCTTTTGTTGTTATTTACTTGGCTGTAATACTCATATTGAGATCCACTGGCCTGCGCTATAGACTTTGTATTCTGTTTCCATAGATATTTATCCAAATTCATCTAATTCTTAAATATGTCTGTCTTGTTGATATCTTGGCTTGAAGTGTGTCTCGAACAGTATCAGTTATTAAGCTTGATCCTTTGATCGATTTATACTTGAAGCAATTGTTTGTTCCCCCACATAGGTCTCATCCTTCTTGACTCTAGTTGAAGCTTTCCCCTACAAATCAGGAAACAATCGACCTATGGATTCTACGTATACACATGTTCAGTACTTGCACTTGTACCTCGAGCTTACATAATATCCTGGGGCAAAAACACGTCGTAGTTAAGAAATTGCCGTCTTTAACTTGAATGTTGTATCTACTTATTGCAAAACCAAACGCTCCATCGTTGACTATCTCAGTTGGGAATAGCCCATCCATGGGGAACGTCAACACTCATACCACTCGAGTCAACATCCCAGTGGCCGCTGGAATTCTTCGCATCAATAAACTTGCTAACATCAGAAGTCACCTCCACGTTTTCATCGTCCGAGTTGTCATCTGAAAAATCACCAATCTGCTCAACCGCCCGTGTCTTAAGATATCGTAGCATAGACACCACCCGATCAACCGGGTCATCCTCCCTGAATGCAAACAACTCCGATGATAGATCCCAATCATACCACGCAATAGCCCGGAACAAGACAGCCGCTGCATGTCCCATATAAGCCCCAAACTTCTTTGCCTGCAACAACAAGCCCTCAAACCGCGCACAAAAAGCATTCAAGCTTTCCTCTTCCTCCATGGTGACCCGAGCAATAAGATATGTAATATCGTCTTTATCATGGAGCACCGGGCCAAACATCCGATGAAGCTTCCGCCACATAGCCAACGACGAGGGCAATTTCCCAATGACAGACTGGATCGATGGCTGACAGGTTGAAAGGAGCAAGCGTTGCATGGTGCTATCCGAGTCGAAGTCAAGATATTCGAGGGCCACAGGGTTAATTCCAATATGCTTTAGGAATGTTTCAAACTGCTGAGACCAAGCCACCTAGTTACTTTCGTTTTTGAGTTTGACGATATCCCTGATCATGTTCAACCGGAGCATCTGGTTGGGGCCCATGGTACTGGCTCGACGGTTGCGCTCCTTCTGGGCTGGCGAAATAAGAGAATCAAGAGGGTCCAGGAAGCCATTAGAGAGTGGGTTCAACGTGAGATCATCATCACCGAGAGGTCTGCATTCACCGCCATTCATAGAAATAGGATGCATTGTGATACTTAGTAGTTATGTTAAAAAAAGAATGAGGATATAAGGAAGTATGTAATAGTGAGTGTTTGTTCGAATAAAATCTGCAATGAGAGAGAAAAGAAAAGAGAATATTCGCGAGTGAACGCAGATTTGCATGATAAACACTCTTGTTTACAATAGAACAAGTAGAAACTACCATTACCATATTTAGCACTTACGGTGGCTTGTGTTACCCTCGAATAGACCGCCCGCACCTGCCATATTGCTCGGATTGTTCTCGTCTCGATTTCTTGTGATGTTGTATGAAAAGAATAGACAACTCGATGCTGCTTCTCATCTCATGGAGATCAGCAAAAAGAATCGATTCCAACTTGTAGTTGGGCGAGAAGACTAGAACCCCTCGCGGGACTCGAACCCGCAGCCTTCAGATTAGAAGTCTGACGCGCTACCATTGCGCTAGAAGGGCAGTGGTCGCTTTTGTTGTAAAGAAAGGCTGTTATTTTGCACTATATACATTTACAAATGTGGGTCTAGGGTTGTGAGGCCATTGATATTGATTTTATGACTGGCTAGCTTACATCAAGGAGACCGGTGAGTAATCATATTAAACAGTGGCGATGTTTTGTACCGAACGAGAAAATATCCGGCTACTTTTGTATTCTATTGGCTCTACGTATTTGTTCTCGATGTGAAGGAATTACCTACCGACTCCACTGTCATATATCATCCTGACATCGTCGACCCCGGAACCAAGGCTTTGACATTGGTGAAGAGTCCTTGGTGCATTCTGATTGGATTCCTCGAGGAATAGTCACGTTTCAAACATGTGATTGACAACGCCCGAGGCGTTTTCTAGAAACCTCGAAACTCGGCAATTAGATGTCGCAATTGAGCTGTCTGCTCGGTCGGCGATTGCTTAAGTGACAAATTTATGTGCGGTGGTCGCCGACCACGTGAGCTTTGACAACTAGGGTATACATGTATCGAGTTAGCCATGAATCCCAGTCTGTAACCTCTGTTGTCATATCATGATCTCTTCACATGTACAATCACCGCAATTCCGGTCAAAAGATCTACACAGATTTCTTCTTGACCGACTTCTTGGCTCCTACAAAGTCAGTCCATGTTCTATTCCCGCATTCACTTCCCTTTCTCTTCGCCTAAGCCCCTCTTCCCCCCGCTTTCACCTGTTGTGTGTGGATATCGGCGTCTGCACTTACATCCGTGCGCTCTTTCCCAAACTGGAAACTCTGCTCTTTCTGTCACAAACGTGGCTGGTGGGCCACCAAAGTGACTGTAGTAGGGGACATGAATAGACGAGTTGATACATATGTATAGATGTATATAAAACGCACATACAATGTGTTAAGTATGTATATATGGCGCATGCTTGTGTGTGTATAGGGACATAAGTTTAGTTTAACCGAAGTGATAACCGGTGTAGGGAGAAGGGAGAAGGACCATAGACCACGGTTAATAAAGACGGGGATGCCGGGGGTGCATATTGTGGAGGTAACAAAGATTTCATCGGGAGCTAGTAGCCTTACTGTAACAAGAAACATTGCCTATCCACGAGATGGGGAGTAATCTATTCAGCTTATAGAATGACCAAACGGGTGTACATAGGAAGAAGAGCCGATAATCCGAATATCCAGAGCGGAGACAAGCGGACAAACGTTAAGCCAGTATTCAATAAAGTTTTATTCCGGAGTTTCTTCTAGGGACCCCGGCCGTGATGGGTGTTGACCGAGGGAAACCGGATCACCACAAGTGGAGCTTGATATCTTTGATGACGACGGGTATATGCATGGTATAGGATATAGAGAACTTCATGGATGCGTATGTATGTAACTGTAGCCTGCATGTACATACATACGTATGTATATACTGTACATGTATGAATATATGTACACCAACAAGGCGCAAGCCGACCCGCGTCTATAGCTGCATGAACCCGCAAGTACCAGTAAATTGAACAACAGACAACCCGGATGTTCGCGATTACAAAATCTCAGGATTCCGTCGTCAGCGAATTCCCAACGTAGAATGACTCCTGATATTACCAAAAATGTGCATTACTTTCAACCACTTGTTGACGTATCCGTAGCCCCGCAATTGCCATGTTTACCCTCAACTCGGTTAAATTTTGCGATGCGCGACAGGGTGGACGGGGTATAATGTAGTCGACCGCATTTTCTTCACAGATATGCATCCACACGACTCGTCAGCCGGCGTCGCAGCCGAGATATTTGAGCATCAGTTTAGTACACACCCCGCTTTGAAAATTCCAATTACAGTTGTATGTACCAAACCCAAGACGTCCTATCTAGGAGGGAAGCCTAACGACCATGGTTCCGTGCACACCAAGTGGTCAAGCCAAAGAACGGTAGACTAGTTGCACAGCCAGAGAATTCTGCAATGCAAACCAAGGACCCGGAGTGTTGGCCCCATCTGGAGTTTTTCCAACCCGGCCGACATCCCGTATCAGACAGTCATGGCCGGTGGTTAGAACTTTATTCCGCTGTTGCGGACGTAAGCCAAGCCTGGCCATAGCACCAACACCAGCGGCTATGCAAGCATAACCCACAGTACACACACAGCGCCCGACCGTTCACCAATACTCTGTTTCGCAACCGACGGCAAACTCGCCCATATGCCGAAGAATATGTTTGGGTCGTGCTTCGTATTCTTGATAAACGGGATTGTCCCGAAATGGTTTTCGGCTCCGTGGTCGCGGCGCACCAGCTACGCAAGAGCAGTTGTTGTCGTCACACACACAAATGTAAGCAAACCACGGCACATATTCGGGCACAAGCGACACCCGTTTAGGTCATGAGGGACCTCGTGGGTTAATTGTCCGGATATCGCCACGCAATATGGCCGACTCCACTGGGTTGAGAAAGCGGATACGACTGGGTCTCTTTTTTTTTTGGGGGGTGGATCGCTCTGGCCCGCTGTCTACGGAATTGCCGTGTTACATACGGAGGAAAGAATGCAGGTGTGAAAATTTCGACTTTTCCTTCCTCTGATCCTAAAGTGATATGGAAACTCACGCGGGGAATCCCCTCACTCATCTGCATCCATTTTGCCTTGTTTGGTTCATCATCAATGCGTTGGGTTGTGTATCTAATCAAGGGACACCTGGAATCCAGAAAGCCTGGCAGTGCAGAGCGAGAAAGTGTATAGACTATAGAGTAGTCAGCTCGGCGGTTATTCTACGGGAAAAAAACTACTCTGCAGAAAGGTCAAAGTCTACGGACCCCTCATCGTTACTTGACGCCTGGCCCTCGTCGGCAATGTTGCCTTTTTATATGACATCTCCGAAACTACGGGCGCTCAACAGGTTTGAAAAGTTACTGAGACCAATGCGGATTCAGGCTCGGGGGGCTGTCCGTTCGTCTTTACAGGGTTCGTGGGTACGCCTTGGACTGGCCCCCTTGTCGGTTCTTGGATTGACAACCGGCCTAGAACTGGGATTTACTCGGCCAAAAGAAGGACTTTTCTAAATGCACAACATCGACTTGATGTGGTATGTATGTACATACTCTGTAAAGTCTGCGTGATGGATTTGTGACGACAGTCCTTGTATATGTGAGGACAATATGTACTTGTGTACACACACATGTGTTTGTCTATCTACATACATACAACTACAATATTATGTATGACGTACTCAAAACTTTGTATCATGACCAAACTTAAAGTCAGGTTGCGTCTTTTCGGACAACCACCACCAAAAAAAGACGATTCTCCGGCGACGCCTCTGCATATGCCTATAAAGTTGACAAATCCCGTCACGCAGACCCCTATCCTTACGCGATCAGCCCGCTACCCCCAGACCACAATGCAACGTGGGGAGTGCCAGTAATCCATTACCACATTACACGGCCTGTCTGCCAACCTGTTTTTACGGACGGGATGAATCCCGCCGTGGGTCTGCCCTGCCATACAGCCCGCATTCGAACGCCCCTCTACCCCCCTCCGAGTTGCACCCTGTTTGTCGTGATTTTCTCTATTGTCATATGGTCGTTTTTTCTAACCGTACATATATTGTCCCGTTTCCACCGTTGTCTAACAATGTCCCGAGTTTCATATACGCTTATCTCTGTATAATTGGATCCCTGTTGTTTCTCTTATAATCTTCTAGACTTGAATCTGGAGAATTAAATCGACTCCTAAATAGCAAACATAGACCCCCACATCTGTCTGTGTTCCTTTCCGAATCACCAATTTGTTATTACTACCACCACTACCTCGGATTCCACATCTTAAGCCGTCCTTGCGTCACGTATATATGTACATACATTTACATATATGGACATTACACTGGCCTATTTACCCACAACCAAGCCTTTTCAATCCCTTGCATCGGTCGATTGAATTCGCTTGGCCACCGGCTTCGCCTCAGCTTGTCTATGCTGCTCAACTGCATATATTGGAGACCGTCCCATATATAGCCTCTCGGAACCATTCACTGTACTAGCGAACGGCCCCACTACTATTCATGTTTTTGACGTCTATTGCTATCTTTTATTCGGGTTGTTCCGATTGGTAGAAACCAAATTCTTTATATCTCTTAGTCAAACTATATTTACGGCTCATCTCCCGTCGTTGCGTCGCCAAGCTTTTAGTTCAACTCTTTAACTTTCTTTTTTGGTAAGTTCATGTCCTTATATAGTAGCTGTCTTGTCTTTTTTGTCCCCATATCCTACTCTTGACCCCCACATATGATTTGTTCTCACATCCGACATGGTGGGCTGGATTTCTATAACTCGTCTCATACCACGGCATCACATCAATCCATTCTTGCATTTTCCTGCAGAAAACCCGGTTTTCTCATTGAACAAAACGCCATGGCTATAGTGTCACCAACCCCCATTACGCCTCTAAATTCACTCTTATTCGCCTTGCGCTGTACTTCGGCCCTATGAACGGCAAGATCAAGCACGGCAGTCTTTTTTGTCTACTATTGCTTCACGCCACTTCCCGCCGCCCACTGTTTCAGAAGCTCGCTCTCGCACTCGTTTGTACACCTCGGTGTACACCACACCCTTTTCTTTGTAGGCAATGGCCACATCCACAACTATCTGCCACATTACTGCTGTCTCGTATTGTCAGTGACAAGCAATCGTTGCCACACTTTTACTTCCTGCGAGACCTCACACCCACCCATGGCCTTCACTCCTTCGACATTATGTGTACGCCCATCTTTTTTCCATCCACCATGCACATTTGGCATCTGATTGGTCGTGCGACCATACACTTCGATCCTCTTTATGCTGTCACGGTCTCAATAGTTCTCCCTTGTTCTCGGTGTCCACATCTGCGTGTTACATCTCTCGTGTCTACCTTGAGGCCGGCTTATCTACCATATTTGCCACGAGGACCTGGTCTATCTTGTACATCAGACTTCAAGTTTACCTGAGGCTATGCCAGCGTTGACCCAGCTACTCAACTCAAAGAACGCGCTGGCGTTGCAGTCGCTACAAGCCATTATGCGTTCCTTGTGCGCTCCTCCGGAGAATTTATTGGAGCTGCCAACAACACGGACATGCCGTCATGCAACGACAAAACTACCCTGATGGAGTGCAAGCTGGAATGCATGGAAGGGGCGTGTGGAAGCGACCGAACGGGGGTAACAACAGCCGAGCCTGCTGCTTAGCTATTGGAGAATGAATACTGGCCGTTAAGGAGGAGTTGGAAGCTATGACTCTATTTCATCCAGAGTCTGGATGGTTTAAAGGCATACTCGCTTCTTTGACAGATGGCTCATGTAAACCCTTGGTAGCGGTCCCAGTGGTCCAATCTAACCTAGTTCACGGGAGCCAAGTTAATGTCCTTTCTCTGTGTCGCCCACCTTTTCTGCTGTCCATCCTTCATACATGTCATGAGCTTGAAAATCTACCAGGACAGCTGAGACTTGTCGGTATCTACGATAATTCCGAGGAGTGGTTATCACATCCTACAAAAAGCCACACCATCCCTGAACTGATTACTCATGTTAGTATCGGCTTTTTACATCCCCTTTTCACTCTGGTTAGTTCCGGAGCCTACCAAATACACAATGACATGCCCCAGAGCGGAAAATTCATCAACATTCCGAGACCCACCTAGGCGGAAACCAGGGGGATTTGTTCACCGAGGCCGATACCAACGGGCTTCCCGGCCTTAGGTCTCGGTTCTTCACATGTCTTGTTTCTTGAGCTGATGCCTATTACTTCCAAGTGACAATGTAGTTCGTCGGCTCTTGTCTCCATGGTATCTGGAATTTTGTGAAAAAGTTGTGATGACCAGTCAGTTGTGTTCCTACGGGCGTAAAAGCTTATTGGATAGCTGCTGCTCACGGGATCTCTCACATTTTTATGTTATTTTGTTAAGTGCACTATTTCGGCCATTCGTACAACTAACGCCTCCTAGGTTACGACTTTATTTTCTGCATCTTTCTTGACCGGATATCAGCAATTCAAATTGGTGCTGCTTACTCTGTCATACTTTTTTGTTTTATTTACTTCAGCGGCGACCCATAAAAAGTGGCATCAAATCGGCTTACTACCTACCGGTTTTGTTTTGCCTTTGAGGGGTTCGTCTTGTCGACGAGGCTCATAAATAAGCTCGAAATATTGTTTTTCAAGTTCGGCTGTTCAACTTTTTGCCTTTCGTGGCTTTAAACCCTCCCTGCACCCCACCATTATCTTGCGCCATCGATTGTAAACGACGACCTTGGAGAAACGGGAGGTAGTCTCCTAAGTACACAAAGGTAGCATGGAGCCTACGTTCATCGTCATCACTGGTACGTCCATAGTCATTCCATAGGCTGAACCTTCATCGCGCGTTGACCCGAAGTACGCCAGACTAACACGGCATTTTGCTGTACAGACTTGTCAGAGGATGCCAATATACTCTTCATATCCGACTCTGTGCAGGACATCCTCGGTTATACAACAACAGAGGTCCAAAGCAGCTCTGCTTTTGACTACTTTCATCCCAATGAAGTTTCCAAGGCTCGAGCTGTTCATCAACGTGGAGTCCTTTTGGACAAAGCAGCAGTCCTTCACACTGTCCACATAAAAACTAGGAGTGGAGGTTACGAACACTGCGAGTGTACATTCACTATCGTGAAAGAGGTCCTTATAGCTAGTGTTGGAATATACCGACCAAATTACAAGAGTGATCGTAAGTTTCCAATCTTGTTGACAAGTCAAACTAGCCATGAACTAACACGAGTTTGTTTCCAGTCCGTGCCAGTGACGCACCACGAATCAGGCAGTTGTTCAAGTGCTCTCCAAGGGACCCAATGTACCATATGCTTGAGCAACTCTCACCTAAGTATCAAATGCCGCCCATGGCCCGAGAACCGAGAGCTGTTTTGATTCTCAATCGTTTCACGCGCCGGTTGGTTGTCATGTTCGCCAGTGAATCAATAAGAGAAGTCATGGGGATACCTCCAGCAGTTCTTTCCCAAAAAAGCTTCTACGATATGGTCCACGATTCATCCCTCAACGATGCTGTTGAGTGTTTTGAAAACGCCAAGTCCCATGATTCAATAGCCTATCTACGATTTTGGTCTCGAGAAGACATCTTAGACAACGATACCGACAGTTACGGTCAAGAAGAAGAAGACTCAGAGGATGATCAAATCGACTTCGAAGAAAATATCCCTAGAAATATCACCATGCCAGGAGGAGTTCAAATAAAGGCCGAATCACCACAACCACTAATCAAACGCCAACGCACAGAAAGTACGCTTGGTAGCAAATCAAGGTCCCCAGAGGCAACGGTGGGTCCCTCGGCTCTATTGGCGTCGTCTGTTAGTGCTGCAGTTTCAGACGGAGGTGCTTCCAGCTCACGGTCAAACAGACGTCGCCGTGGGCTCGAGATGGAGGCAGTGGTTTCATGTACATCTGACGGAATTGCAGTTGTCATTCGGATAGCTAGACCACCTATTCCTGTATCAACCCCAGCTTCAATCGTGCCTGAGGAACCGGATGCAAACTACGTCTTAGGTGGGGCTGATCGGTACCGTGGAACGGCACAGATGCCTTATCCAAATACACAATACCGATCACAGTAGAGGGTGAAATCTTGATGTAGGAGAAACGGCCAGCATATACAGCCATACATATACGATATCATGACAATACAAAATTCAAACATCATCACTGCAATATAGTCCAACTTGTGATAGACGCCGTGACACCGTGTGCTGCTTTGCGGTTAACTGTGTGGGGCAGCCATACGTAAACATGTCAATAACCCTAGTCGCTACTTGAGGCTGTGAACACATGCTCAATTGTATGGAATTTTGGATATTCTCAAAGCGCAATTGTCAAGTTCATGTAACCCATCTAGCCATTCTTAAAGCTGTTCAATCTTCTAGAGTGCAAGTACTTACTTATCGTACAACGTTCTTTCGTCACTGCGACCAACCCTAGTTTTGTTTTCCTGGTGTTTCCAAGTTGGGCCAGATTTCTATTGATAGGTTTCAACAAAGCAGAAGCTAGAGCCACGAGGGTCTTGAGAGCAATTGATCCTTTGAACGACAACGTCACTGAATTTGAGGTGATTTGCGCTCGGCGACGAATTGCATATTCTGTAGAACTTTCTGTTCTGCTTTTTCTCCTTGTGTGGTATTCGGTATACTAGGCAAAAGCTAGCTTGAAGCTACAATCACAAATATGTCTGCTGCGACGAATAAGAAGCTTTATGAGGAGGATCCTCTAGTTGATGAGGATGATATGATTGATCCCGATGACGGTATGTCCACCTAGCTGGGTTTTTATATGCCGACTAAAGCTAACAAGTTTGGAATTCCCAGCTGATCTTAACGATCTTGATGACCCCCTCGACAACCGTAACCTTTCGGGCAACATCAGCTCTTCCTCCTCATCTATGCCCGCTCGCACGCCTACCCGTGCCTCGGCCACCGAAAGCTACCTTACATCCCGCATCGGCGGTGAAGACCGTCACGCCATACAATCAACCATTGACGAGACGGTCTGGGCCACTCTCCGTCGCGACCTGTTAGCTATCTGGGGGAAGATGCGCGAGGTGTTGTGGCCACGGTACATTCTTGGTGGCACCATGTTTGAATCGGCGGATGGTTTGCGCGGGGCATATGCGAATCTGCGGGATGGCGGGTTGGCGGGTGCGAGAGAGGAGTTTGCTAGTTTGGCGGGCCGGGTGATGGATGCGGAGAGTCTGGTGTCAAATAACCATATGACACCGGGCCTGCGGGATTGGGATTTATGGGGGCCGTTGATCTTTTGCTTGGCTTTGAGTGTGCTCCTTAGTATTCATGCACGACCTGAGCAGAGGGATGCGGTTTTCAGTGGCATTTTTGCCATGGTTTGGGTGGGAGAAGCCGTGGTTACGCTGCAGATTCGGCTGCTGGGTGGAAGCATATCCTTTGCTCAGAGCGTGTGTATTATTGGGTACACGTTGTTCCCACTAGTCATTGCTGCATTGCTATCAGCATTTCGGCTGTATTGGATTGCACGGATTCCAGTCTATGCCTTCCTTGTGTTGTGGTCAATGGCAGCAGGTATCAGTATCCTAGCGGGATCGGGGGTTGTCAAGAATCGGGTGGCGCTGGCCGTGTACCCGTTGATGGTGTTTTACATAGGAATTGGATGCCTGTGCTTCATGAGTTAGACGGAGACATTTTTGCTATATTGTTAGCGAAACAATGACATCCACTTGCCCGGGGCGACGGCGGAGATGGGGCGGTTTAGACATGGCTTTGTAGTGTCGACGAATAAGAAACAAGTTCGCACATGTGGTGCAGGATCAGGTGCAGAGCGGTCGTATTAGGGCAGGACAAGACGCCCATCTTTGGTTCGTGCATGTGAGGGGGGTCACTAATGTTCCCCTGGAGTCATGTTTGTGATATATGATTTTGGTTCTTTTTATGGTTTTGTTTTGTTTTGCACACAATCATGTCCAACGAGGTCCGTCCCGACAAGTCCGTCGTCCAGACCAGTCCGGCACACAAGCGATATATAATAGGGTTAACAAAGGAGTGTGAGGGTTAATAGTACCTTGGTCGTGATGTGCCCGTTGTTAAACAGAGGACGCGAAATGCCTTTTTTAAGAAGAGACAAGACTGAATTAGGGAAGGAGCAAGTATCTCGAAAAGTTCCCCGCATCTAACTTTAAATCTCGGAGTTGTTAGAGAACACACAAAGTAACTGTAGAAGAAGGCATAGATTTCTACTTCTAGTTGGATGTTAAGTTTACTGCAACAATCTCAATAGTTTTTTTTTCTTCTTTCTTTGCTTCCCTTGTACTTTTTCTCCTCTTTTTCATTTTCGCTTGCTTTTTTTTCCTGTTTAGGTTTTTCTTCGGTTGTTATTATCTCCAGAGTGTAGACTTCTATCCATTGTCCTTTTTTTTTTTGCACCTCACTTGCTTTTCCATCTTCTTGGTCCCGCTTGTGCTTTCTTGATTGTTTAATTTTTTTTTTTGGAGCGGAGTTTCCCATTTTTCGCAGATAGACTTTTTTTTTTCCTTTCACTTTTCTTCTTGTTTGGGACGGACCTTCTGGACTTAGTTTATTGGTCCTTCACGGCACCGGAATCACGGCACCGGGTCTATTGTTAGCAAGTTAATTCTTGACGTCTTCATCGATTCCTCATCCATTCATACCCCACGAAAGTTGGTTTTTTATCCATCGGTTCGCTACCATTTACGCATTGTATTGCTACTTTCAGATTTTTACGCGGTAACTCGACTATAAACGAGAGCTCAATCATCCCAATTGACGGCAATTTATCGAACGAGCTCCACCAGCCCACCGACCTATTTGTTTCGCAACCACCGCAGTATTACTACCGGAGAAAAAAACACACACACACACACACACACACACACAGAAACTTATCAAAATATGACGAGCACCCCAATTGAGAGCCAAAGCCCAAAGAGTGACGGCAAGGCCGATCCTCAGGCTGTTGAGGACGCTACTACTACTGCCGCCCGTAAGGAGCTTAAGCACACCACTCTTTCAGAATCAGGACAGAAGACTCCAGATTCTACAGGCAGTAGCCCTTCGGCTTCGGACTCGAGTGCTCCGAAAGACGACAAGGCCGAGGATCTGCGCGAGAAGATTGTCTCTCCTAAAAAGAAGCGCGCACACGACCAGACTCTCGATACTCCGGATAAAGTCGCTGCATCCAATGCCGGTCCAGAGAAGAAGCGCGCACGAGACGAGGATCACAAGGTGAGATAGTTTTGATTATAACCCTGACCTGATGCATGAACTGCGCCTAACACATCTCTTTTTGATATTTAGCCTTCTGACGAATTGTCCGACAAGTCTGCCGACGAGATAACCCCTCCCGAGACGAAGCCACCCGCCGTCACTTCTGCTTCAGCCTTCGCCAAATCTGGTTTTGCTTCCCGGGCAGCTTCCACAGTTTCCCCCTTTGGCTCTGGTGCTTCAACTGGATCGAGCGTCTTTGGGGGAAGTGCTGCCAAGACTTCGCCATTCGGTTCCGCTGTCACTAGTACTACGCCCAAGCTCTCTTTTGGTTCTGCGGCCGGCTCTTCGCCATTTGGGTCAGCAGCGGGTAGCACTTCTGATAACACACCCAAGCCTTTTGGTTCTGCTCTTGGTGGTAGCACGTCTGTGTTTGGGAGTGCGTCTAAGGGGTTCGGAGGTATTGGCTCTTTTGGTTCTGGTGCTAAGTTGACCTCCTTTGCGTCATCTGGCGCCGCTGCCACATTTGGTACTAAGTCAGCCAAGCCCTTTGGTGCGCCGGAAAGTGATATTGAGAGTGGTGATGATGAGGCCGATTCTGATGACGATAAGGATGAAAAAGATGAGGACGAAGACAAGGAGGACAAGGCCGATAAGACTGAAAAGTCCGAGAAGGAGAAGAAGGTTAAACTTCACAAAGGTATGTCTTACATGCAAGTATGTTTTACTTTGAGAAAAGAATGCTAACACCCGGACAGTCGAGGTCAACGATGGAGAATCAGGCGAGGCAACCCTGATTTCAGTACGTACCCGTCTCTATCTACTAGACAAAGATATTGGCTGGAAGGAACGCGGTGCCGGAAACATTAAAATCAACGTGCCAGAAGCGGCAGTTGAGTTTGACCAGACTGGTGGGTTGATTTCGGGCTCGTTTGACCCATCATCACTATCAGAGGCCGAGTATGGCTCGGCTTCCAAGGGTGCCCGCATTATCATGCGTCAAGACCAGACTGGCCGTGTATTGCTTAACACAGTTTTGGTGCCAGCGATGAAGTTCCAACTGAAGGATGGACTTAAATCGACTGGTATCATATTCAATGCATTTGAGGACGGCAAGCCCGTTAATGTTCATCTGAAGGTATGTGATTTGTATAACCATATACCCAGTAAAAAGTCTACTGAGTACTAACATTCCCTCCAGATGACCGCCATCAACGCTAAGAACTGGATGAATGAAGTGGCCATTGTTCAGCGTGAACTCTCGGGTGTCTAGAAATCGCCAGACCGTTCCGCTTATCATGGGCCTCTCCCCACCTCCACCTTTTCCGGTACTTCGCATCCAGCCAACAGCGCTGCTACAACCACCGTCGCCGCCAGTCATATCCCAGAACCCCCTTTGGGGTCTAGTGCCACTCCTGACATCCACAATGCTACTCATGCTGAAGATGATGCTGATGAGGCTTCTGATGATGAGAGCCAGGACGAGAGTGAACAGTATCAAGATGATGATGAGGAGGAACACACCGATGAGGAGTCGCTAGTGAGGGATTAAAGGCGTGACGGTGACGTGAGGTTCTGTTGACACTTAGAAGAGTGGTACCGGTGGGTATTATGACGTATGTAATATGTAGCCACTGTGGTGGTCAGCCAGTAGGTTATTTTCTTTGATTTATGAAGTTTGTACTTTTGCTATCTATATTCATGACCCTTTTTTGTATCAAAACGTTGGATTCTAGTGGATTATTGAATGTATGTATGTATGAATGTATTTCAAATGGTTCATGAAACGATCTGTCGGTAAACTGTAAGCTACCCGCAGAACACCCGAACTGAAACAACGTCGATATTAAACAAGACCACGCAAAACACTTAGCGTAGACCAAAATACTATGTAAAAAAGAAGGTAAAAAAGAAAGAGAGATCTAATGCCAATCAATGCTGCCTAACCAAAGGGGAAGAAAGAAAAATCTAAGTCAAGATGAAAAACAAGAAACATGAGGAACAGAAATGAGAGAGAAACAAAGGGAAAAAAAGTGATCCCGCAAGTCTACTAGAACAAGGAGAATCAACGAAACGAGACAAAGAAAAGAGCAATCAATGTAAGCCCTTCACTCACATTTCTTATCCTTAATGTCTAGGCGTGGGAACCGTCCCGACAATTTGTCTCCGGTTCGCTCCGATACCTCCACGTTCTGTTCTGTTCAGGTTATCACCGCCGGTATACCCAGCAAACTGACTGACATCCCATCTCCCGCCAACACCACCACCAATTCCATCAACACCATCCCCGGAGACCGAGGCCTTGGCGGTTTCTTCCTGTGCAGCTTGCCATTCACGTTGGCGTTCACGCTCACGTTCCATTTCCCGCTCAAGAAGAGACTTGCTGGCTGAAGGGCGTGAAGGTGAACCTGTGGAGGGGGTTGTAGCGGCTTGAGAAGGCGAGATGTTGTTGTTTGTGGGAGTCACACCGACACGGGTAGGCATGAAACGTGGGGCATTAGTGCGTGGTGGGGAGGCGTAGTTAGCGGGGTTTGGAAGAGGACGAGGACTCTTTCCAGCTGCGGCGGCAACAACAGCGGGTGAGGCACCACCAGTGGCACTAAGAGGCGAGGGACCGGACTTGGCGGCCGACTTTGGAGTCGTGAGAACCTCCCGTTGGTCACGAGACCACGAGTCTTGTCTGCTTGGTGGACGAGCCGCGCCAGAACGGCTCTTAGACCGTGTGCGGGACTTATCACGGCGACGGTTCTGGCGCTCTCTTTCGTATTCTTGCTCACGCTGACGGGCAAGTTCAAGTTCACGCTCAAGTTCCTTTACGCGGCTCTTGTAGTCGATCTCGACCGGCGTCTCGGCCCGCACACTAGGCGGGGTAGATGCGGCCGGTGAGTCGCCACCATAGGCACTTAGGAAGTGGTCTGTGAGCACAGAGCTTGAACTGGTCGGTCTGGTATTAGAACGCACCCGACGGCGTTCATCAGCGAACTTTTTCTCGGCCTCGGCTTCCTCCTGCTTTCGCTTTTCTTCTGTCATCTTCCATTGGCGCTCTTCTTCCTCCCACCTTTTACGCTCCTCTTCTTGCTTCTTTCTTTCGGCATCCCGAGCGCGCTTACTCTCCTCTGCCCACCGGCGCTCCTCTTCTTCCCGGATACGTTCCTCCTCAGCAATTTTAGCAGCTTGAACCTTCCGTGCGTTCTCCTCTTCTTCGCGCTTCTTGCGCTCTTCTTCATCTGCCTTCTTTTTACGCAGACTCTCCTTTTGGGCTAAGCTGGGGACAGCTGGCGGATCATTGGTGATTTGCCGTCTCCCACCAAAAGCGATGCCAAGATTGCCTTGACTGGCACCACCGATGTACCCGTATTGTGCAATATTCCAGGCTGGTGATGTGTGACCCTCTTGATCTTTACGAGACCAAGCTGAGACCTTTCTACCGGGGTCCGAGGTAGTAGGGCTGAGGCGATCGGAAGCCGAAGTACCAGTTCGTGATGGAACAAGACTAGACTTTGAGAAGACCGAGGAGGCGTTGCTGGCATTTGAAGGCGCGCGATCACGTATCATGTTTCCGGTTGGTTGTGGGCTCAGTGCACCCGGAATCCGAGCCTTGACCGGTGGGCCCATAGCTGTCGGGAAAGCGGTGGGATTGAGAGTGTGAGCGACACGACTGAATGAACTGATACATTGGAGAACTTGAGCGGGATCTTTTTGTTCGAAGAGATCAACAGTGAGGAACATGTCGTGTTCGAGAAGATTAATCGGGGGCGATTGGCAGGCCTTTAAAAAGAGGGAAATGTTCTCCATCTGTACAAATGGCATGGCGGACTTTTTAAAGCGTAAGCCGGGTGCGGGAATCGCGAGATTGACGAGGCTGTTGATAATAGGTACATGTTAACTGTGGCTGTCCGGAAAGTGGTGGCGTTGTATGCAAGGCGAATCACTTACCGGCACAAGACAACGCCATCGCGGAGAGACTCAAGCAGATCAGCGGAGGCAAGCTTTTCGCCCAAGGCAGTTTCGATCCAGTTGCGGACTTCGGTGACACTTGAAGCGGTATACTTTTCGAGTCGCATGCGGCGCAAGTCTTTATCGAGTGATGATACTGACGCCATGGCGGGCTAAAAGTATTCGTGATGTTGTGATTCGTAGTGTTGACAAGCCTGTCGATGAATTCTAAAATGAAAGTGATTGTTCCGGTTAATCGCCTCGGTGGAAGGTTAAAAAGAGTAGGTATATGTATGAAAAAGGTGGTTGTCGTGTAGAATGGCAAAGAAGTTTGTGTAGTCAACGACGGCTTCGAATGGTGAATAGAAGGTGGTAAGTTTCGAGCAAGTCGTGCGTTGCTCGGGCAATCGGGGAGCCTTGCCTTGCTCTGGGGGTTTAATAGACACAGGGGCTAGCGGGGAGCCAGGAGGGCCGAACTAGCACTGAACCAAGGAATGGAGGGAGACGATTCAGCGAAATTATTGGTCCGACGTTCTGTGTAATTCTTCCAATGAATGAATGGTCAGTTAGTTGAGGACTTTGTTGGAAGTGAGGGGTGCAACAAGTACGTATGTACAACACACAAAATTGAGTGCTTTGACTACAGCCTATACACTCACTTTACAGGATTCAATTGGAAGACGGATTTGCTGTGTGTGTACGTATGTAAATGCATACATGCAAAGACACAGCACAGGCGACGATGAATCCCAGCCAAATATGGAAGAGAAATTATAATCTAGGGACCAGAAATAAAGCCAGGTTAGATAAGATTTATCATCATGTTGAACAACTCCCTAACCTATTAGAAGTCTACATCTCTGTGGTAGCCCTATAAAAACTACAGCATGCAAAACAAGACAGGACATGAACTACACTACGACGGTCTATCGGGGAAGTTACATGGTAATTTCAATTGGAATGCACTATAGTCCACACCATACTGTGTGTGTGTAGTTGAAGTGTTTTCGTTGTGATTTCCTTGTATGAATTATAACAATTTAAACGTAGGTATAGACATGCGCACGCACATCCTTACAGACATATCTGTGTACTGACTCAATTCTTGTCATTGGTATCCAAGGTCGTGCACTCTGTCATAGCTTAGCTTTAGTATTGGGCGGGCATCACAAACAGAGACAATGTAAAATGAACCTATACACATAGTTTGGTTAACTTCGATTGTGAATATAACCCTAACACCCGACGTCATCTTTGGTGTACATTTTTTTGCGAACAATAGTTACCACTTCATGGCATACACCTATTTCAGAACCAAGTACAACTTGTTAAACCAATGGATCATCTATTTTAAAAGACCAAAAGGCAGTTTATCAATTCGCCTTTGCTAAACGAAGACGGGGTCCATAGCGGGAATTCAAATTCCAAGAATGGTTAAATTGAAAACAACCCCAAGGAGACATCATACATAGGGTTATGTCTTTTTTTCCTGGTTGCCATGTAATGAATGAAATTATGTGTGATATAAAGCTTCTATTCTACTTCACATACAATTAATCAAAACTTTTAGATTTTACCATCTTTTCCGCCAAGTTACATAAATCGGTTCATTCTTTTAGAGATTTCAAATTTTCATAATGTCCAAGCAGTCAGGTCAACTCCGTACCAAGTTGGTTTATCACTTAGGCACACCATTTACAACAACGCCATGGTAAGTTACGATTTAATAGCTACAAAGTGATATCTTACTGACCCCGACTTCCCTTAGGCCTGAAGTGAGCGATGAAATCCAGAGTTCTATCTTGGATCTTTTGTGTGGGTAAGTTGGTTTTATAAAGTTGCACTTACAACTTAATGTTGTGAATACAAGCTAACCTCATCTATCAGATACCTCGAACCAGTTGGGTCACATCGCCGTTTGAAGTCCAAGAAAAAGAAGGGGTCTTCAAAAAATAAAGATGGTGGTGATACTGAAATGACCGATGCTACTGTCTCTTCTCCTTCTCCTATCAATGAAGAGTATGTTGATGTTGGACTTAGTATTGTTACACGGAAGCTCCAAATTCCCGTTGGTACTGAAGGCGACGTCACGTGGCGTGGATACAGTCTGGTATTTATTGCTCGTTCAGGCCAGCCTACAATGATGCATAGCCATTTCCCCGAACTAGCAGCTTCGGCTTCTTCCCAGACACCAACGAAACCAGTCTACCTCATCAACCTCTCTCAACAATGTGCCGAGCGCCTATCAAAGGCTTTAGCTCTTCCACGAGTATCAGCCATTGGCATTCAGAATGAAGCTCCTGGAGTCGGAGCTATTCTTGACTTTGTCAGCAAACATGTTTCTCCAGTTCATTCGCCATGGCTAGAGAGAAAATCTCAACCTCAATTTGTTGCTCCTAATATTGTAGCCGTTCCAACAAAGATTGGTCCTAACAAACAGAACAAGCAGTCTCAATCGAAGACTGAAAAGTAATACTAAGTTATAATCGAACTTGATGGAACTTCCTAGTTTATAGACTCATTGAAATCCCAACTGTAGGCTTGTGCCTACTACTGACCATCTTATTTCTGTGGCTCCGTCGGTTTAGTATTACTGTGGTTGCTGATGGTGTGACCATGTTGATCAGTAGTTTGATATTCTTTGCCTTGGCATAATAACTCTAAGTTCATACAACGTGACGTGTCCTCTATGTGATTGTATGACTACTTGTATATTTATCAAGAACCCGCTGTGACACACCAGTGATAAAATGACGTCATAATTTATCTATCGCGAAACTTGACACTGCTCGCATGGCCTGGCTGTATTACGTGGGTCTTGCATTGTCCAGGTTTCCGTGACACTCCATGAGTGACAGACTCTCAATAACTTACTGTAAAAGTGAAACCCGCTCCTTGTATTTAATACCACCCGTTCGACATGGGCACTGAAAAAGAAGCACAACTATAATATTCGAATCATACAATCAGGTAACATTGTTTTATTCTTTTGTAACGGGCTCACTTGTTTACCATTTATACATCCGATTGACCGGCCTCCCACCAAACAACTCTTCATCATCTTCTATACACCCGTTTTCCAGAGCTTGTGTGCGAGTTTTGTTCAGCGTCACCATTCGTCTGATAGTCAACCCAAAGATTATGATGTCGAAAATTGATAGAATCACACTGGCTCCAGATCTAAAAGCGTAGTCAGCCGCACTGGTGTTTGGCATATATGCTCCCGCTAGATATCCAATACCACTCCATGCCTGGGCCAGTAACAGCTGCGCTACCAAGGTTGTTTGTGAGCTAGCATTTTCATGTGACCAACTACTTATTAATGGTGAGCCAACAGTCAAGAAGACTTGAACCACGCCTTTCAATGCAATTGTGTTAAATCCATAGTTACCCAATATCCAGGCAAGCGTGCCAGCTGTCAATCTAAATCCACATAGTGTTAGAACCAACAGATACACAGCACTTTAGCTTGGGAACTAATATACTCAATTAGCAGGCATGTCAGAACAATCCATCCATGATGCTGGAACCGCCCTACGAGGAAGACAATAATGAAAGACATAATAATCATGCCTACCGTAGCGGAGTTTGTATAAGTGTGTGAAACCCCCGGACCAGTTTGAATCATCCCATTAACCACCTGTGTATGTATATAATGTGACACTCTTATCCAGGTAACTGGCTGCTTGATAGCGTCCCAAAAATGGCGTTCAGTTAGTGGCACGAGACCCTCTGTCCATTGAGTCTCCAAGTGGCGAATCAAGCCCAAGCGGGCCGACTCTTCAAGAATGAGGGTATTTGGTTGTGTAATCCAGTCAGGCATCATGATGAGTCCGAATGTGGCAAGCGAGAGACCTATCATGCCGAACAAAATAAAAACCCAAGGCCATACACGCAAATCATTCCAGTGGGTAGCCCATGCGTGAAAAGCATAACATAGTTGGGGAAGAATTGTTTGGCCCACGGTCGCAAAATCTTGAAACCACGTGAGTCGGAGCAACCAACTTTCCTTTGGATACCACCCAGTAAAGCTACAGACGCCAGTCAGTTGTTCATTCAATGTGAACTTTAATCGGTTCAAAGTACTAAACAAGTGCCGTTCCATGGAAAGAGCCTCGGCAAATCCCCACCACGACGGACGCTATGAAGATCTCTTCAAAATAGGTCGAATTGGCCATGACAATATACATTAGCCCCGCAACAGCAATTTGCCCGTTGATGAATACCGACGGGAATTTCCCGGTCAAAGACCAAATCACTGAAAGTACGGCAAAGCTTTGGCTTGCCCGGCTAATGACCGTAACCCACTAAGTTATAATGTTAGTCAACTCACAGTAATTACAGAGGACTCACCTACAGTCAGTTGTATGACCGAAACAGTCGTATCGTTATTCATGTCCAAATCAAAGATTATCTTTACGAAGCCTCCCGATCCCATCAATAGTCTACAGACAGTGTTAGCTCAAAACTAATGACTTGGATCATTGTCTCGGTATTTACAGTGAACCAAAGCACAGCGGCAACATGGCACGCACATCTACCACACGGTTTATTTTGCGAAGTTGTTGTTTTGTAGGTATTCTGACATCTGAAATTGCTCCATTTCCTGTAGTTCTTACCAGCGCGAAAGGGCTGTTCACGTATGATACCCGGAGATATGTCTTTGAAACCTCCATGTTTTCATTGCCAAGGTCGTCAGACTTTCTCCCTACACTTGGCCTATCTGACTGCTGAGAATAAACTTCCGTTGATGAGCCTGCTGTGGGCTTTCCTGACCCATAAGATGGGAGACTGTCCTCTGGATATCGATTGTCTGAACTGTCCTTTGTCACTGGCGCAAACCCAGTCGTTCGTGGTTCCTGAGAGACTTGACTTGATTGAGTTAACCCCAAATTCTGTCCATTTAGATCTAACAATGACAATTCATGGTTATGTTGACCATTGGTTTCTCTAGATACCAAACCAGGCGTTCCATTGCTAGATTCTAAAAGTCGGGCTTCATCGGAGTTGAAGCTATTGGTAGGTTGTGCGTTTGAGTTCGATTGGGGTATGGCTTGTGATGACTTGAGAGGTAGCCACGATGAAACACGAGAGGTCGGTTTCAATGACTTGAACATGGCAACGTCGATGTATCGAACTTCGGGCGAAGGTTGAAGATGAAAAGTTTCGGGGAATTATGTGTTGTAGCAATCGTGTAAAACTGTAGACCCCAGGGTTATGAAGGTTGAAGGTACTGGGACCTTTATATATAGAGCTGTTCATTCGGTCTTGCTACAAACACTCACCCCAAGGCCTCAGTTTGTCATACGCCCGATTTCCTAGACAACTTTTGTTCCGTTGTTACAGTTTCCACGCGAGGGCTGATTATTCATGGCTCCTCTCTCCTTGATTGGCATCCTCAACAACTATGAATAAACAGGAAAACAAGGAATCATTGTTATTTTATACGACGTAACCTGCTTTCAAATGGAGGTCTAAAAAGAACTCCGCCTTTACAATGCTACATACCTATTGGCCATACATCCGACATGTTCGTGCGACATCGCTCTTAAACTGGCATGTTACACCAGAAAACCACACGACATTTTGTCAGATCAAGTGGCACTGCAGCCGGATGAGGAAAATATATGGTGATTACGCGTCAGGCTTTTCTGTATATAATTATGTTTTGTTGAATGCATGCCATTGTGGTCTTAAATTAGTCCATGGAAATATTGTCCGGGTGACTTCAAAGACAAAAAAATTGAGGTTGAATTCCTAGCAAGTATTACCGAAATGCAACCCTACAGTATAATCCACCGAGAGACCTCCAACACGTGGGCTTTAATTTGACTCCCTCTTCGCCAATCCGTGACTCGGACCCATAGAGAGGCGCCATGTTTCGTCAACATACTGCAATGCAGCTCAGATTGTAGGATTTAGGTTTCAACTCGCAGCAACCTACTATCTAATCTCAACAAAGCTGGTGAGCATACGCCAGTTTTCATCAGCTGAGGTTGGAAATGCTAAGGATCGACACGGTTTCCCGATATGAATGGCGTTTCGGAGGCCACTGTAGAGGGCGCGGAAGGGGAAACTAAAACTGCAGTACTAAAAATGGCCATGTCCATTTTAAGCTAACCGACTCGAATCATGTTGGGTTCCAAGACAAACTACATATTTGGGGATAGCTACTGGCAATTATTGCTACAGGATTACTTTCTGACCCTGCAGGGGTAAACAAATCAAACAGGTATAATACAGACAAGCGTTTGAGGTGTTGCGATACATATCCAAGTGTACTTCACCCGTTATGCGACTCGGTTAACATGTGAATAGGTGTGCTCAATATCAAGAAGTCATAGGATCTACTGAGGTAAGAGATTATGTAACAAACCGTGGAGAATTACGCGACAATATGTTTTACCAGCCACTGCGACGGTCAGGAGCTGGATCTCTTGGGGATATAGTCGTTACCTATACCCCTCTCTTGCTCTATTTGGTTCTCTTACTTAGATAACCGAACGTGCAGTAAACATATATATGAAACAAAGACATCTTAGAGCTGTTCCTTGCACTATAACATTCTCTGTGATGTCTTCACTTTGGCAGTCTCCGGCGGGTTACTGTATTCTACTACTTGACGAATCATCAGGACTGATGTCACTGAATGTTCTTGGTCATTATCAATCCGCCCGTAACTCCGTTCCCACAGCTCCTCTGCCATGAACGTACCGCAACTTCAGTACTCACTCGGATACCCACAATGTAATCTATCCACAGTCAAATATGCTGATGTCTCTGAAAGAAATGACGATATGCGTAGACGACAGAGGCTATGACTATGACGGACTACACGCCAGTAGACGCGTCTAAGAGATTTCTACGACTTTATTGTTTGACACTTGTTTCCACTTTGGACTTCCTTGGGATGCCAACTATCCCTCGGCAACATGTTCTGCGAGATTTACTCTTTGGAAATACCAGCTAAACTTCCTTCCTGCTTTGTTCTCCGGATTTTCGTTTTTTCCCGTTTTTGGTAGGACTCGGGTGTGTGCTTTTACTCGTATGGTGATTGAAACACTCGCTGTCCGTGGTTTCGCGGAGATCATCAATGGGATGCCGGTGTTTTTCTCGTGAGTCAAACTGCCATTTGGATATTGCAGTCAAACAAAAACTAACACAACATGGGCTCCCTCTGGTTTTTGTTGATTCAGGAATATATTGATATCGACAGTTCATATGAGAATGTCATGTCTTACCACGATTTGGTGGGCGTCTGACGACCCGCCAAATTCGGCAGAATATTATAGACATAGCCTAAACTGGTAAGCCCCCCGTATGAGATAAGCTTAGCTATACCAAGCCGACAACTATGATATAATAGATCCGGCCGGACTTGGTAGTCTGACCGCCACGAGCTCGAAGGCTCGTTGTAATGTACATTACAGGGACCTCTTCAACATGTGAAATCCACGGACCTCTCAAACCACAGCAGCGTATGGAGAACCAACTACATCACCGGTTATTGCCACTGAGTCTACTTTCATTCAGACGACTGACATTTTGTCGGAGATTCATGCTCAGCAGTAAGTTGAATGTCGGCCTGTATAGGGTTGCAGTTTTGGCCTGACGATGTCCCCAGAGACGCATGGTCTAGGTGACTGTATTTGTGACGATGACAAGTTAATAACATTCATAATACAGGGCATCTGTATCAAAAACATGCGCCTTGCACGATGAGAGCAACCTAGGTGATTATCTATCCCACACGACTTTTTTATGTCCATAATGACATCAGTCGTGATTGTCAATTTTTGCCTATGGCCATGCCTTGTTTGAATATGAAGACGATGAAAAAAGTCACCAAGAGAATCCCGAAAGCTTAAAAAGCGGCTTTCCAACACTTCCCTTCTTGATATTTGTCTTTTCCTTTTTTTCTCTCACCTTTAGAACGCACTTCCATCTGTTTCGTCTTTCATCTTTCATCTCGAAATCTCCAAAAACAAGCTGTAAGTTATAAAAGACACATCATGGTGAACAATCTTTTTAACATTTTGACAACATAGTTCAACATGAACGACGCGAGTTGGGAATCGAATGCCAACGGCCCCAATGTTGACAAAGCGCGGTCTATTTCCGGGATGGATAACGAAGATGACTGCGATATCCGCCCCTGGACACCACCACCTGGAGACCAAAGAAATGAGTCTCCTGTGACACCTGAAAGTGACGTTTCACCTGGTAAGTCCATTTTTTCCTCATATTTGCTATCAAAGTGTACTGACTGTTGAACTTAAGGTCCTGTGGCCGAACCCATGCCCTCCCAGAAACAGAGGGTGGCTATCACCAACAGGGCCGCACCGTTGCCTTACATGAACTACCCTAAACGCTGCCATGTGATGGTGTATGCCAACAACATGGGCGATTTAATTCTGCCCACCGGAGAGAAGGTCACGATTGGCAGTGAGATCGGAGGTAATACGACTAAGGTCAACACCGAGGTAGACGTGGTTGGCTACAGTCGTGTCGACGGCAAGGAAGTAGTCATTCATTTTGGTTATTATGCTACAATGGACCACAAACCGCAAAAGAATGTTTGCCATCAAAACTCAGGTAGAGTTTCGGGTGCTCTGAAGCCGTTTTCTCGTGGGCCTACCTTAGATCGCGACATTACCCACGAGAAGTCTACACGGATGGGGGAGAACTGGAGGCGCCCTGCACCTGTTGAGCCCAATGCCGGTGTTGAAAAAGAGCCCGGCCCGGAGGTTAAGGGGGCTGATGTTGAGAACAAGGTGATCGCCCCTAAGGCAAAGAAGTCTGTCGGCTCGCATAAAACGAGGGGCTTAATGGAGTCGATTTGGAACGTCAACAACCTGTCGAGTTAAGCCCAAAGAACTCAGTCATCTGGTTATAGCGTTTTTATGGACGAATGGAGGAAATAGGAAAAGTAGTCGACTGAAAAATGCATTGTGATAACCATGATACTATATGAAATGTTTCGTGATGATCTTGAGACGATTTCCGGACTCTTTACTTCTGGTTCATTATCAAAGGATTGTGAGGCTGTATGCGGACTAACCAGGTACAATATGGCTAGTGACACAGGTTATAGATTTGATACCAATTCAAGGGGAATACCGGTACAATACTAAAATACAAGGAACGTGTTAATCTGAATACTGCCACTAACCACTGTTGAACATTGTTTCACGGCGAGGGTGACATGCACGTCTGTGTTTGGAAGACACAAAACCACACTAGTGCATAGAACCTGTGATATGGATTACATATATGTATGTATTTCTATAAAGACTGAAACATGACTGAATTATTTTTGAAGAACATTATCTACGACCACCAGTCACACTAGCCAGGGACTTTTCCATCATCTTGACACCCTCTCTTACTTGTGGAGAAAAGTGCCTCCGCAGAATCTCACCTTCCCAGACAGTAGCTGTGAATGGATTACTACCACCAATGGTAGAACTAGTGGGGTTATAAGAGCCATCGCCTTTCCGCTCTTCTGTATTCCACAACGACGCAACCTTCTTCTTGTGAGTATCTGTGATATCAGTCAACAGAGCCAGAACAGCTCTTGCGGACTTCTCGGGCATGTGCAACGCCGTTGTCATAAGCTGCTTTGAGAACGCCGCCAGCTGTACTGGTGGTACCGCTCTGACACCCCAATGTGGGAGTAACGCCGCTGTGAGTGACCGAATTAACAAGACAGTGGTGGTCTGGATGTTAACTCGGTTGGGGACGGTTGTTTGGAGGGAAGGGTGAGGCTGAGAAGTAGGATCCCAGAGGTGAGAGCGGGCTGTCTTCTCAAGGTCGGCGTTTGTGCTAAGTGCAAGAAGAGAGCGGTAGAGGTGGGTGGTGAAGAAGGAGAGATCGAGATGGAGGTCATTACGGGCGTTGTGGGCATCTTGGCCGGCAAGAAGGGCAAAGGCCGTGGCGTTGCAGAGGAGGGATTCGCGGGTTGTGTTGCGGGTAGGATGGGCATCGGCGTCGTCAGCGTCATCTTCGATCTCTTCTTCGGACTCCGAGGCATCGCTGGTGAACCCGTCGTCAGGGCTGTTGGCATCGGCATCAGCGTAGCGGATGAGATCCTTAAGAGCCTCAAGAAGATCGCCGAAGAAATCCTGGTTGATTAGGTGGGAGTACTTGGCAAGACCTTCCAATGTAGCACCCATAAGGTGAGGGAGGCGAGCCTTAAGAATGCGGAAATAAGTCGCAAACACAAGCTTGAGAGTCTCACTTTGCATGCGCTCACGCTCCTCGTGGGAGACAACAGCATCAGCAGCCTCCATATCTTTCTCTAGAGCCTTCTGCTCTTTACGGTTCTTCTTTTGGCGGTGAGTGAGGTGGACCTTCTTCGGCTTTGGCGTGCGAGGTCCATTGAACTCTGCACGCTCAGTGGATGCGACACCGCCGAATTCGGTAAGGAGACGGAGGTCGAGGAAGATGTTGACAACGCTCTCGTGGACTTCAAACTCACGAGTACGCATCATCTTGGTGATCAATTGCACGGCTTCCAAAGCATACCGGCCATCTTCATCATCTTCGAAGAGTTTCCGGAGGGCATCAAGAACCTTGAGGTAGTCTGGATCGACCTTCCGACGACTCAACTTCCAGGTAACAATCTTGATAAGTTCACTGCGGAAGTTGAAATGGGGGACGGAAGTAAGGAGGGTGCAGGTACAGGTGACAGCGATAGAGCCCAGCGAGGCCTTCTTGTTGGCTCCGCGTGTTGGGGCTGAGAAATCGGTCTTGACAATCTGGTATAGTTTCTTGACGTAGGCCTGGTATCCAGAGACAAGGGCCTGCTCGTAAGTGCGCAGGGTGCGGACTTCCTTGGACAGAAGCTCCTTAGCACCTTCTTCAGCGGGGCGAATGCGGTAACCGGGAATGACATCCTTGTAAACAGACATCTCTGTCATAAGCGTAAGTTTCTGAATCGCGGGCACGGTAGACTCTCCAATCTTCGCTAACGCCCGGAAAGCACCGGGGTGTTCCTCCGGGTCCATGTTCAGCGAGGTAGCAATCTTAGCCAACTCCTCCTGCGCATTTCGGATTTGTTGCGCAACAGGAATCTGTGGCTTCTCCTCCTCCTGCTCCTCGGCCTCAGCCTCTCCATCCGATCCGTGCAGACTAGCTTCATCCAAGAACTCGCCATCCGACACCTCACTCTCAATATCCTCGACGGTGCCATCGTTGGCTACATGTTGCAGGCGGCCATCGGCAGTCTTGATGGGAAGACGAGTAGATTCTTTTTGGACGCGCTTACTGCGTTTGCGCGGGCGGTTTTCGTAGTCGTTCTCAAGGTCCCAGTTGTTGGCAGATTTCATGAAGGTCTTGGGGACCTTAGTACTGCGGTAAGGGAGGGAGTCGTCGGGGGCGGACCGTTTGCCGTGGCGGGCAGACTGGGGGGCCATTTTGAGGGGTATTGTCGAGTAGGCGACGAAATTGTTGAGAATTCTCACGATGTTTGGATATTGGTGGTTCTGGTCGTTGATATCCTTTCCTGGCGCAAAATAATTTTAGTGGGGCAGGTTTCACCGCCCAAATTTTGGAATTCTGCCGGCCTAAAAAAATTAAAGAAAAATGGCTTTGCTTGTAGATAGGCAGACTCGATGGCCAAACAGCAACGCCAAAGCCAAATAATTGTCAATTTGATTCGCTTGCATTCCCGTCATTTTGTCTTTATTTGTCTCGTTGATACCCCCCATCCGTTCGTTTCATTAAAACCACAGTCCCATCAAAATGCGCCCTCTCACCGACGAAGAGACCAAGGTCCTGTTCGAGAAGCTGGCCAACTACACTGGCAGCTCGCTCAAGTCCCTCATTGCGCCGATTGGTGACGGCCCCAACGCCGATCGCTTCGTTTTCCGTTTGCACAAGGATCGTGTCTACTACGTTCTGCTCTCCGTCTCCAACCTTGCTACCTCCATCGCCCGTGACAAGCTTCTTTCTGTCGGAACCTGCCTTGGTAAGTTGCACATCCCAGTCCGGCGCACCGCCACACACCCCACTAACCACATATTTCTTCTCTACAGGCAAGTTCACTAAGACTGGAAAGTTCCGCCTTCACATCACCGCTCTCCCCATTCTCGCCGAACATGCGCGCTACAAAATCTGGGTGAAGCCCAACGGTGAAATGCCTTTCCTTTATGGCGGTAACATTGTCAAGGCGCACGTTGGTCGGTGGAGTGAGGACTGCCCTGAGCACCAGGGTGTGGTAGTTTACAACATGAACGATACGCCTCTGGGTTTCGGTGTGACGGCGCGCGCGACGGCTGATGCGAGACGGTTGGATCCTACTGGTGTGGTGTGCTACAGACAGGCGGATTGCGGAGAGTACCTGCGTGATGAGGACAACCTCTTTGCGTCGGGTTAAATGGTGTATGATTTATGCGTGTCGGTGTCGGGAGAGAAAATGCTTGGGTGGGTGGGTGGATCTAGAATCACATTTACGGCGCCTGGGAGTCATTGGGTTTACTCTGGTTTGTCTTGTCATTGTCAATACAATTATTTCTACAAACTCCCTCGTTTTTACCCACTATGTTGTGTGGTAATCGGAGTAGCAGCACCACTGTGTGTCGATTGGTACAAGCTGATATACTCTCTCTCAGCCACATATCCACTATCAGCGTACCCCAAAATACTCTTTATCTGGGAGCTCTGCTGTCCGATAATTTTTGTGATCTCAAAGGCAGCATAATTGGTCAACGCCCGGCCAATCTCATGTTGCTCTCCTCCCCACATTCTACCCTCTGAATCCGGCTCATCCCGTCTGTCGCAAACAACCACCCGGACTGACTCATGTCCGCCAAAGTGACCCTCGACGCCAATAACGCCTGCTGGAAGAAGACCCGCCCGGCGGATCAAAGCCTTGTGAGCACCTCTGTCGATATACAAGGTACCATGGGGAGCCAGTCCATGTAGTAACCAAAAGTGGCGGTCGCGGATTGGCTCGGCAATCGGGAGGAACCGCGTGTGTAGTGGAGGCTTCTCAAGGGAACTAGGAGACTCGCCACGGCGAATGGCCTGAATGTGTCGAGCGATTTTGGGAAGGTTGCCAGGGGCAGAAGAGCGGGTGATAATGGTGGTAACACCGGCAGAAGTAGCAAGACGAGCTGCAACAATCTTAGTAGACATACCACCGGTACCAAGGGCCGAACCGGCTTGTGACACTTTAAATGATGTTAGAAAGAGCAAATAAACGTCATAAAATGAGCCACTTACCATCAGCCTGAATTTCTGAAATATCATTGACCACCTCGATCGGTTTAGCGTCTGGGTTTGTACGAGGGTTCTTGTCATACAAACAGTCGACGTCAGTCATTAGGAATAACATATCAGCGTGCACCATGCCACCAGTGATAGCAGACAGTGTGTCATTGTCACCGAACTTAATTTCGGCGACGGCAATTGTGTCGTTTTCATTGACAATAGGGATCACTCCCATCTGGAGAAGCTCAGTGAATGTGTTCTGGGCATTCAAGTAACGGGTGCGCTACATAGTTGCGTTAGTAAAATCAACCACTAAACATGGAAAGCATTCTTACATCCGCAATGTCATTTCTCGTAAGCAGAATCTGTGCAATAGGCTGGCGATAATGACTGAAAAGGCTATCCCATAGGTGGATCAGGCGGCACTGCCCGATGGCAGCGAGAGCTTGAAGAGAAGAAAGATGCTTTGGACGCTTATCGATGTCCATCGTCCGAAGACCAACACCGATAGCACCAGATGACACAATTACTACCTTGTGTCCATCTTTGCGGAGTTCGACGGCGGTTGATACAATAAGGGAGAGAATTGGGAGAAGGGGCTCATGAGTCTTTTCATCCACAATGGAGCTGGTGCCTAAAGAGCATTAGATGAGATGAATAAGTAGAACAAACATTCACTTACCCAACTTAATGACAATTGTCAAGGACTTTTGTCCTTTGGATTCTGTTGGCGACATTGTTAATGGATTTGATTATTATGGTAGATATGAAGAATATCTTTAGAGAGTCAAGATATCTGGTTAAGTTGAATGCCCGTGAACAAATCCCTGATGAAGCACATGCTATTATCCAAACCAGGAAACATCGGCGGGAGGATGACGTGGTGCTGCACCTTCAAGGGACATGCCGAGCCACACAGATATCAATGATACTCAACGCTCAGTCATTCTGATCTGGGATTGGCAACTTACCAGCAGCTTGGCCTGTAAGTTGGGTGTCCATGTTAATTGCGGGGTTTGTCTTCCGCAGGGTACGGGAACGACGATTCTTGTGATGCTGTGGACAAAGTTGACAATGCAAAGAACAATCGAACTCGATGTTAGGAAATCACCATGGAATGTGTCAGCGATAGTTTTAACTTTTCTCTTTGTTATTCGATGTTAGGGTAGTTATCTCTTTCCTGTTAGCCATGGCCTGCGGAACCTTAATAACCCGAAATCGGTTACGTGCTATGGATTCCTACTAACTATGGGTGAGTCTACAGATTTCATGTGCGGCCTTAATTTGGTATTATTCGGATATCAGAGTGTTCGTGTGACTCTATAAATGTGACATCACTATTTTCTAGTGACACTGTCATTCATGCACACTCATTGCCTTTCAAATATCCTTCAAATCTCGATAACTTTGTTGTATATACAAGGGTTTGATATCAAACCCTAGACGGAGTCAGCTTCGCGGCTATTTGCGCTTAAATTCCACCACATTCCGCGCCAAATCCACCGCAATGAGTGGAAAAAATGGAATCCTTTAATTGAATTTCCATCCCGCCGTCGCGAAAAGCACCAAAAATTCCAGCGTTACGATTTTTGAATGTCCATCAACAAAAAATATCACAACAAGCGGCCTTTCACAAAATCGGACCAAAATGTCTTCGTCATCAGAATCTACGCGCGACCATCCCCCAACAGACACTCAACGCGACGAGTCCACGATTATTGACGAGTCTAAGACTGTTGAAGAGCCCTCAGCTGCGCCGCCACTCCCCGACGAGCCTTTGCCAGAGAAGGAAGAGGAAAAGAAGGAGGACGCCCAGATTGATGGACCGCCATTGCCAGATGAGCCAGTACCAGGGACTGATGGCGAACCCCCACTACCTAGCGAGGAACCGCCTTTACCAACAGAACCAGTCCCCGAGGCTGCGACGTCCACAACAGAGAATGCGGAGGATGGGTGGAATTATAGGTGGGATTACGTCGCGCAGAGATATATCTTCTACAACACAATAACCGGCGCCGAACAATTTGAAAATCCGCGGGAACAAGCCGGCTCATCGACGGAGGCATCATCTTCCGCTGCTACAAAACCCACCGATGCTACTCCATCAGAACCGGCGATTATGGGATACAATCCCGCCATCCACGGTGACTACGACCCTAATGCGTGGTATGCTAAGCTTCATGAGCCATCTCAACCTGCCGCGCCCGAGGTTGTTCCTGATATAGACGCTGCTTATGACATGCATCAAGCCGCTTTCAATCGATTTACTGGAAAGTTTCAAAAGGCGGGTGAGGATCCAACAAGACATTCAGCTGATTCTAAAGCGAACCGTCAATTGAATTCTTTCTTTGATGTTGAAGCAGCAGCGAATGCGCACAAGGGAAAAAGTTTGAAGGCGGAGAGACAGAGTAAGAAGCTTAGTCGGAACGAAGTGAAACAGTTCAAGGAGAAGAGGAAAGCAAGGAAGGAAGAAAAGAGAAGGGCTTGGTTGATGGATTAGAGTGCTGTAAAGATTAGTTCATGTCTTTTGGGTTCGGTTTGGTTGGCGTTTTTAGACTTTGTTTCTTGTATGGAATTTCATTAGTTTCAAGCGATATCTACACGTTATTTTTTAACAATTACACCACCTATTCGTCATCGTCACTCTCCAAGTCCATGTTCAAGTGGACACTTTCGCCATCACTGTCACTTGCACCATCATCAACGGGCTCGGGAATAGCTGCTGGCAAATCAGCAGGCTTAGAAACTGCAGGTCTTTTAGCGGCGCGAGTTTCCTCGACGTCAGTCTGAGCTTGTTTCCGCTTGATGGGAGAAGCTAGCGGCACACCAAAAACGTTATCGGGGCTCTTGGCACGTTGCTCCAGCGGCCGCTTAGTGAAGGGAGTTTTGTTGGTTGCCGTAGCCGAGGTCTCGGTGCCTACAGTTTCAGTAGCATCGTCCGCTTGTTCGTCTTCTTGAGCTTCATTGCCAGAAGTAGCTTCCGCATTATCTTCTGTCTCCTCGTCATCCTTCTCAGCGTCCTCTACGGAAGCAAAGAAAGCGCCAGAGGAGTGTGGGGTAGTCCGCATGTTTGTGCGGAGAACCTCGACGCCCTGGTCTTGTGGGAAACGGCGAGAGAGGAAGGGAAGAATGCTAGGGAAAAGCTTGCCGCGCTGGTCACGATAAGGAAAGAGAACACTAGCAAGCATAGCAGACTTGTCGCTTGTAGCAATAGCCGTTTGGTCAAGTAAACTACGAACGGCAGGCTTGAGATTTTGCTGCGGCAGCTTAGTAAGAAGCGTACAAAGAAGAGTCTCGGCAGCATCGTAGTGGGCGGGCGAGAGAACAACCTTGACGGTGTGAGACTCGGCGTTACCCTTCATAAACAGATCGGCATTGGCGGCGGTACCAGTCTTGGAGACAACAATCTTCTTGGTGTTAATCTTGGCTGAGGGTCTAAAGACGCCGTGGTGCTCTTGGAGATCACGGCAGCATCCGGAGGCAAGAAGGTCAAGCAGAGAGACCGTTGATTTAGGCATAGTAGGGCCGGCGAGTACAAGTACCTGAGTGAGAAGAGTGTAGCTGGTTGTGCGCACGGCAGACATGGCCAGACCGCTCTTGAAAACGCGGGTGATGTAATCAAGGGCCTCGGGTACCAAAGAAGTGAAGGTAGAACCAATACGGCCAGCCAAGGCCTGGAGAAGATCAAGCGCGGCTACGTGAATGTCCGGGGTAGCTGACCAGAGCTCGTCTTTCTCCTCCCGGGTTGCAGTAGCCTTAACTTCAACAGACTGTTCCCATGATTGCCTGCCAGACTTAACCAACTGGGTTGAGCGAGAAATAATATCCATGTATACAGCGACAGGAATGATGACACTAGCGCGGGTAGGCTGGCGGAGGGTCTCGGCAAGAGTTTCAAGCAAGCCAATGAGGCGGCGAGAGCCGGCACGGACGCCGGTCCACTTTGGGTACTCTTCGGCAGCGTCACCGCCACCGGTAGCCTCAGACTCCCAGTCAACTTTAGAAGTGGCGTGCTCAGTCTTAGGCTCCCAAGTCTCGTTCACAGCCCGGAAAACCTGATCGGCGGTCCGGTGGTAATGGGCGACAGTCTCGCGGACTAATCTAGCCCAGTCATCACTGCCACCAGCCTTGGGGGCGGTGTGGTGAAGGTTAATCGTCAAGCGACGGGCAGCATCTCTGAGACTGGCAGGAACGAGGATCACATCCGCGTCGGTAGGGGCGATGAAGAGGCGAAGTACGGTCTTGAGCTGGTTGGTGAAAGGCCGGAAGGTGGTGGGGTAGTGAGGAAGAAGTGTTGAAATAGATTCGAAAACAGTCTCCACAACTGCAAGTGGAGTAGTGAGCGTCTTGGGGTCGAGAGTAGGCTTAACAAGAGAGAGGCAGGCAGTGGCGAAGGTAGGAATGGTGGGTGCGCTGACTTCACGAGCGAGGGTGGGGTAGGTAGAGACGAGCATGTAGATGCGGGTAAGAGTGACAATAGCCAACTCGCGGGAAACAACTGGATCGTGGCGCTAGAGAGTAGGTTTAACTGTCAGCTGTTTGTATAGCGAATCAATGGAATGGTGAAGCTTACCTGGACAATAGCGACCAATCCACGAACCCATGGCTCACAAGTCTTGAGAACTTCCCAACCACCAACATCAATCACAGTCTTGATAATAACAACAGCAGCAAACCGCACTTGAACTGACCGACCATTCAGCATGGTGGTGAGAATGGTTTTAAACTTGTGAACCAAACCCGCCGTCTCAGCGACGGCACCTTTAGCAGTCTTGAGATCGTAGGCTTCGGAAAGGACATCGCGACACCGGAATACATACTCAGTGATAGAGGGGATGGTCCGGGGGAGTCTTCCCGGTGGCGTCGAGGTAAGAAGACGACAAAGGACACGGAGTTCGGGTGCTACGGACATTTTGGGCAGCTTTGGAGAGTTATTAGAATGATGCGAACTGCCAGTGTACTACTCAATGGTAGTTGTCGCATTGGGAAAAATCTACTAAAAATCGAAAAAATCGCGGTGAACCTCGGTAACTGATAGTGGGGCGTAATGATATCGGTGTAGCGCACTCACCGAGGGAGCCCTGTTTACATTGGAATCTAGGTGTTTTTTGGTGACAGTATGTAGCTAACCTGTCAGTATGAGTATCGCTGCATGAACCAGGAGAAATGTCAGGGACAATTACCAATATTTGATATTTAAATCTGTAGTTTCGGACGCTCCCGAGAACTTTTGCTGTTCATGATGTTACTTGCGCTAGTACTTTCCGTTATATCGTAAGCAACGGTGCATAGCCCGTGACCCACCGACTTCCCTGACTATGGATGATTGTGAATAGCCTCATTCGGCGGCTTTATGAGCCGCCTTAACAGGCAATTAAAAAAACCAACTACCTGGTGACCATTACCATACCTTTGGGCATTAACCCGGGAATCCATTTAAAATCAAATTGAAATCCAGCCTCTTGTTCCGCGAACCTCAACGTCCCATCCCTTACGCTACACTACAGCGTGCATTATCACCCTTTTCCCTGTCCCGCCCCTCCCACTTGCTGACAGGCCCTTGTTGGTGTCGTTGCGCCCCTCGATCCCCCAACCACGGTGACGGTCATAATTCTCGTGGTCGCCTCACGCTCGTTCACACTCCGGTCATCACCTGCCGTCTATACACATAGATTTCCTTATTGCACTTCCTGTCTCTCGTCTGTTGTCAATCACGGACTCGATTCGCTCACGATCGACTCTCTCTGTACACTGAAAGTCGTCGCAAGTAGGACAATGACGTTTTGTCCGCGTTAATCATCCTGATTCTGCATGCCCATCCTTTTAATACATATACTCGACTCTCACTACCTCATTTAATTACACTTGTTTTCCTGAACGCTCTTTGAGACACATTCCTATCGACCACATTTGCCACTCATTCATTCCACTCTTTTTCGCCACCCCGTAACTTCTCCGCCATGTCGGTAAGGCCACACCTACAACCAAGACTCTCCGGGTCCACGACTATGAACCGACCCTCAGAAATACTAACACATGGTTCATTGTATGTCACAGGCCGCGAAAGCTCAGAACTATCTGGCTCTACTGGAGGCGGCTAGATGCGAGGGTAATTGGGGTGCGGTGCCTGAATTGGTGCGCAAAGTGCGCAAGCATGCGCCCGAACGAGTTTGTAAGTCGTTGCGCCTGGCGGAGTATTCTACGTCACATGTCAATGACATTTTTGTTTGCTAACCTTCAGTCGTTTCTAGGCCTCACCTTGACTGCCGAAACGGAAGCCCAAATCGCGGAAGCAACCCAATCTGCTTCAACAAATGCGCCTATCTCAGAGACCCTCCAAGTCGCTCAACAACTCCCTAAGCTCCACGACGCCATCGAGACCGAATCGACGTTCCCACAAGACCGCTTCCAGGCTTCCGTCTGCGCTGGCTGGCTCCACTGGGTCGTTGGCGAATACAGCCAGGCTGGCCTTCGATTACCTAGCCGGCTCGATCAAGACTACCCGCAATTCGATAACCCTTCAGAGTGGACCGCTGTATGTGCTCTCAAGGCCGCCTATCTTAAGGGCAATTGCGCGGCCCGCGCCAGCCAACCCCTTGAAGCACTCTCCGTGTTCGAAACCGGCCTTCCCGCTATGGACGGAGTCTGGATCGCTGGCAAGCAACCGCGCAAACAACTCCGTTATTGGGCTGAGCTGTTCCTGTCAGAGTATGCCATGCTGAGCAGTCAAGTGCTGACACGGCAGGAGAAAGCTCTGACAGATGCAAACTCAATGGCCGCATTTCGGGCTTGGTCGCGCTATTGGGAGAGTCTAACAGGGCCGGTAGTTGGTGGGCAAGGATTTCGTGGATCGGTGCCAAGGCGACGTATCTGGTATGAGTACTACCGTTGTTTGAGCACAATTGTTGAGTATGACCTACCTGTTCCTCCTGGTTACTCCAAAGCCAGCAACGACAGTTCAGCACGTAATCAGCTACGCATTGAGCTTAAACGGGCCGAAGCAGCATATGAAGCTCTGTTACTTGACGAGACTGAATTTCCCAGGGCCGATGAGGAGCGCGAGGAGGTCGAGCAATTTGTTGCGCTTGTTATGAAGAATTGGGAAATTTTGTGTGGTCGTGGGTGGAAAGAAAGTGACCTGGGACAGGGTGGACGAGAGAGCATCAGCCGCGGAGTTTTGGATATCTTTTACCGGGCAGCAACTAAGACGTATCAGAGCACGGCTATTCTCAGATGTCTAGTGACTGTGCATTTGGCTGTTGCAGAGTTCGATTTGGCTTTCAAGGCATTCGATGCCTATCTCGATGTGGTTAAAAAGGCTCAAGCCCGTGTCAACAAAACGGGTATTCCAGAACCCAGCCTAGACAACGATGCCACCGTGTTGCAGACCATCAGTCAAGCTGTCATTGGCCTGTGCCGTTTTGGGAAGACCGATGCCATTGAGAAGGCTCACCATATTTCAGCCGAACTCGAAGATATGATGGCTCACCTCCCACAGTTCCAGCCACAGTCTGAGATTTCGACACCCGTTGATGCTGACGGTGTCCCCTTACATGTTGAAGTGCCTGGTCAGGTGTTGGCTTTTGCTTGGCAGGCTATCGGTATTGCCCACGCCAGTTGGGCGCGTGTAACTCCGGATGCACCTCTACGGTCGGAAATTCAGGCCAAAGCTATCCGCAGCCTCAGAAAGAGTTTGTCTCCTGCATTTGGGCGTAGCAGAGATGTGCAGAGTCTGTACTCTTTGAGTCTTCTCTTGGCTGAGCGTAGAGATATCGGGTCGGCCATAGAGGTGGTCAAGGCTGGTCTCGTAGCTAATAAAGCCAAAGAGTTCGAGAGTTCCTTGGTTTATGGTCCATACTGGCAGGAAAGATCGCTTATTTCGCTCTGGCATCTTTTGGCTTTATTGCTGAGTGCACGTCAAGATTTCGTCATGGCGGCAAAGGCTTGCGAGGGCGCTTTTGAACAATTCAAGGATACCACAATTTTGTTCGGCCAACAACAGGCTTTTCGGAGTGAGCATCTCAAAGACCAGCAGCCCCAGGGAGGTTCGGCTGGTCTGATTGATGATATGGATGACGGTGAACGTGAAGGTATTCTTGAAGTCAAAATGACCCAGTTGGCTCTCTTGGAGCTACTTGAGGGTCCTGAGGTGGCTGTGAATGCCAGTTATGAACTCTTGACTCTTTACTCCCGCCTTTTCGGTACCAACGCCAATTCAACACCTGCCAAGCCCAGTCTTGAGCCCCCTTCCGCCCTTGTTCCCCCCAAGAGCGCCACCGGTACGATGAGAAGCTTTAGAGGTAGCTTCTTTGGTAGCCGTGCGGCTAAAACGGCTACGGGTGCTCCGGGCACTGCTCTCAGTCTTGGGCCCACGGCAATCGAGCAACAAATGGCTGCCCTCTCTGTCAGCCCGGGTTCGCCTACTGGTCCAGCACCGGCCATCCAGGTCACAGGTGACTCGGCCGCCGCACAGCGCGTCGCCACTGGCCGTTCGTCCCGCCGCAATAGTTTGCGCAAGCGTGACGTCAGTACCAGTGGCGGCCCTCGTCGGGCCTCATCTGTTGGACCACACTCAGGTGTTCCGGACAGCGAAGCTCTCTTTAGTCCCGAGGGCGAAGCTTCTCCGGATGCATTTGCGCTTTCTTTCAAGCGGCAAGGTTCGATTGCGTCAGCTTTTGTCAAGAGACAAAATCCTGGCAGTTTGGATGCTTTTATTGCGAGCAAAACCAAAACTTCGGAACAACTCGCCGATCATACAACTGAAGGGTCTTTCTCTCTGCCACCACCATTGCCCTTGGTTGTGTTTGCCAAGGATGAAGAGAAGAGACAACGAACTGTCATTCTTGTCAAACTTTGGTTGATGATTGCCGGATTTTACCGGCGTGCTGATATGGCAGAAGATGCTAAGGGTGCTGTTGCTGAAGCCCGTAAGTTAGTACAGAGTCTTGAGGCTGATCTGGCAAAGGATGCCACGGGTTCTCTCATTCTCAAATCGCCAAAGTGGGCCGAGAAGCGAAGTGTTGACGAACTCTGGGCTGATGTCTGGAGTGAGTTGGGGCAAATTTCGCTGGCTGATGGACAGCCACTTACTGCCAGGGATCAATTTGAATCGGCACTTACGCAGTTCCCGAATCACGCGGCTGGTATTGTTGGACTGTCGAATATTCTACTTGACATCTATACGGAAGACCTTATTCCTAAGGCATATACTACTACGGACCTTGCCGATACCGGCTCACATAACACCCCCGCTACTGCCGCTACAACGCCTGCTACCACGGCACCTGCTACGAATTCTCCGGCTACAGATTCAATCCAGCCGTCTCTCCCCTCAGAGGCTCTCGGTCTAGGCCCTGATCGCCCAATTAAACCACCAACTTACGCTAGCTCTGACAACTCTGATGCGGATTCAGAATCCTTGGAGGTCTCACCTCTTCCCACACCCTTCCAACCCGCTCTGGCTCTCCCGCATCTCCATGCGCCTCCAGAGCCGCGGCCGTCATCATTGCCTTATGTTGACAGACTGGCGGCACGCGACCGGGCGTATGGTCTTTTGTCTAGCCTGACGAAGCGTGGGAACGGGTGGAACTGTTCAGAAGCTTGGTTTGCGTTGAGTCGGTCGTATGAGCTAAGTGGGCAAGTAGATAAAGCCAAGGAGATTTTGTGGTGGTGTGTGGATTTGGAAGAGGGCCGGGCAGTTAGAGAGTGGGGTGTTTTGGGAGATGATGGTTATCTTCTTTAGAGTGGAAGAGGCATGTTCTCGCGGTAGATTTTATAGATTGGAAAGATATATCGGTGACTATATATATATATACGCTTTGTTTATTCAATGTATTTGTGGGGTGCGATGCCCTTTGCACCAACGTCAACCATAAAGATAGCTCCACCGTTCTCTTTGCTCTCGGGTTCTCCTTCCTCGTCTGCCGCTGTGGTAATGAACAGCTCAGTTCCAACAAACTGTACACAAGTAACATTCTTAGTTGGTACGTTAACTTGACCAATCAAAACCCCCTCGGGTGAAATCTTCAACACACGGCCCTCGCCATAAACGGCGTGCCACATGTTTCCCTCCGTGTCAATACGGAAGCCATCAGGTTCTCCGGGGCCATCATGGTTATAAAAGGTACGAAGATTGCTGTAAGTGTGCTCGGTAGGTGAGTAGTCTGCAGCGTAAATCACGCGGGAAGAAGAGTGAGTGAAGTAAAGGGTAGTGTGATCTGGAGACCAGCCAATAGTGTTTGGAATAGTAAGAGGAATGTGGGAGAAGTGCTGGGTACGTTGACCCTTGGCATAAGATACGATGCCACCTAGTAAGTGTTAGTATAGTTTACACCATAGTTATCGAGGTGTCTACGTACCTTCTGGCTTGAAATCCCCTTTTCCAAAGTCCGTCATGTACCCCATCCAGAACTTTCCGTCGGGACCAACGCCACCATCATTAGTACGCAATCTCTCATTTCTTTCCTCCTCTATTCCCGCCAAATAAGTTAACTCTCCCGTAACTCGGTCAAGCTTGGCAATACCATACTTGGCACCGACAAGAATTATCTTGGTTGGATCAACGTCAACAATATCAGCAGTAACCGTGGTCCGATCAGGAACAGAAAGACTAGTCAATGTCTTAGTGTGAAGATGGATTGTGTGCAGGGTATTCTGTTTGATATCAACGAAGCGGACGGATTCCGTAGCCGGTTCGTAGTGAGGACCTTCGCCAAGCTGGCACCGAAGAGTAGGGTGAAATGGGGTTGTTACAGTCCAAGTTTGCATCGTGATAGATCGTTTTTGAGTGTAGATTAGGGGAAGTTTGTTGAATTGACAACTCATCATGAAGTTTGTCTCTTATACCATTCGTTTAGAACCCTTATCGGGCGTTTTGTAAGTGGGTATTGGTCAACAATAGGGTACAACCCTAACAATATGAATGAGTTGTCCAGTAAGCTCTTGCCTGTTAAGCTTCTCAAGACTAAACTTGATTTGGTAAAGTCCAGTGTAAAAAGCAAGCTTGCAAGACATGTTTTTGGACGCCCCTTGAGCTAGACCGATCCAGGAAATGGGAATGGAGACAATGAGGGCTTGTTTTGACAACGACGGGATTGTTGGGAAGGGGAGGGGGCAAGTGCCGGGGTTTGAAGGGGCGACCGATGACAGCGAGGATAGGAGGTAGTAGTGCTGCGTTTGCGCTTGGGTAACTTGAATAATCTGATGGTCTGAACTATGGCTGTCAATATCGTGTCTTGCGTGAGTGAGAACCCCGGACTTGAGGCGCCAAAATTGCCCCCCGGTGGAAGAACGCGGCTGCACGTAATTTAACCAGACCGTATAATATCCACGAGTTCCAGACCAAAGAGGAAGAGGAAGATCCCGCCATTGGCCCTCCCCTCCTGTGTAAACTGGCCCGCCCGCTTCGTGCAGACAAGGCCTCCCTCCTCTTCCGCTGCTCTCGCTTCTGCACCTCCAAATACAGACACCCTTTCTTTTTTCTTCACGCTCTTTCTCGCGCCGTGTCTCGTAAGTTTGCTACACGCACGAGGAAACCTAGATACTTCCTTTCTATCTCCAGTCTTTCCCGTTTTTCTCCTTCTTTTTCCCCTCCTTCTAATTCTGTTTACCCACTTTCTCTCTCTGTTCTCCTTCCTGATTCACTCACTCACTGCCTTGTCCCCAACGGCGAATAATCCTTTGAGATCGCAGTCTGTCTGTTTGGCCTTGAACCCTCTCGGCTTCCAGAAATCGTCAGGGTCTGTCCTCTTCTTTTTTCTCTTCTTTTCTTTCGTGGTCCACTCACTTTCTAGAGAGCTTATTCCTCTTCTTCTTTAATTTTGTCTCTAATCATATTCTGCTTCTCACAGAGTGACTGTATTTTCTGTCCTTTTTAATTTCATTGCTTGTTTTATACGCCGTTTTCTGTGTAAACTTGCTTTTTTCTTTCTCTCCCTTTGGCAGTTTGACTACATATATCACCAGGTATGTATATATTCGTTGCACACATATCACCGTCGTCAAGCCATTCTTTCCGCATATCGAGGCCCCCCGCCTTTCGTTATTGGCCGCCAGTCACCCAAAGGAGCGAAGGAACGGGTGTCATGAGCACCCAGTTATCGTCTAAACCACATGTAGACTGCACATTTGTGCTACAATTTGCCGGATCTACACATTCTCGTTTCCCCGCTTCTCGACGCACCGCATGACACCAAACTCCCGTTCGTCTCCACGACTCGATCCAAACTATTCTATCGACTCGTCATTCGTGCACACCCAGCCACTGCCGGTGCGACCAGTTTGCCCCTCTTAGTGGTCATCTGATATAGACAGCGTCTGTCTGCTTGTCAGACCTTTTTACAGGGGCCTTTCCTCGCATGTGCTGATCCTCACAGCGTCTATAATCGCATTTCTTGTTTGATGCCATTGGCTACTGATTGGCTTGTGCGCTTTCATGTGATGTGTTGTTGACCATCAGAAATTTTGCTAATCTTTACTTCTTGGTGTCAGACTCTACCGCTCATTGCATATTGTCTTCGCATTACAAAACAATTATCACGCTGTCGATAATGTCCGATATCGAGGTTCCCGAAAGCAAGCCGGAGGAGATCAAGGCCCCGTCGCCCGTCCCTTCGGTTTCCGACCCCGCACCCAAAGCCCCGTCGCCCGCTCCGACTTCTACCTCTTCAATCCCTACTTCGCCCGAATCTAAATCTTCCGTCTCGTCTCCCAAAATCGGCACCCCTAAGCCTGAACTCAAGAAGACCTCTACGCCTACTACTAGTCGCCGGCCTTTGACGGCCTCTTCCACTTCCTCGAACAAGACTCCCGGTTCTGTTCCTCGCCCTGGATCTACTATTTCTCGGCCTACCACTACTCGCCCAGCAGTTGGCGGTACCACTACTGGCGTTCGTCGTCCAGCTACTTCGACTACTGCCAGTCACCGCGCGTCGACTTCAGTTTCTGCCTCGGAAGATGAGAAGAAGCGCCCTTCATCATTGACCTCGACTGCTGCTCGCCGCCAGTCTTCCATTGTTACTGGCGGAAACATCCCTGCCTCGCCTCGCACCCCCGGTGAGAGACGGACCAGCTCAATTGCCTCGACCCCATCGACTGTCCGGAAACCATTGTCTTCTTCTTCTACAGCTACTGCTACCACAAGAAGTACTGCCTCTAGCCGCACCAGCACTGTTGGTTCGAGAGCTCCTAGCGTTTCTACCACCAGATCAGCTACTTCGACCACTGCCGATCCCGCCAAGAAGCGCATGTCCTCGGTAGGCGCTTCTTCTTCTAGCAGACTTTCTACTCGCTCAGTGACACCAGGCGCTTCTTCTAGACAGGAACTGGACGAGCTCAAGGCCAAGCTGGCTGAGAAGGAGTCTGAGATTGAATCTTTGAAGGAAAAGTTCCAGTCCAGCCAGACTAAGATTTCCGAGTTGGGTGACCAGTTGGAGAAGGAATCTAATGCCGGTTCTACGGCTGAGACTGAGCAGGCCTTATCTGACTTGAAAACCCAACACCAGTCAGCCGTCGATACGCTCGAAGCTGAAGTGGCCTCTGGCGCTGAAAAGTTGACTACTGCTGAGTCTGAGCTTGCCGAGCTGAAGATCGCCGTCAACGAGGCTACTTTGGCAAAGGAGGAGTTAGAGGCCGAAGTTGCTACCCTCAAGGAGTCCCTTTCTGAGGCTGCCGAGAAGCATGCTTTGGATCTGGAGACTAAGATTTCGGAGCTCGAGTCCAAGCACTCTGCTGCTGTCGAGGACCTCTCAGCTGCCCAGGCTGCTGCTTTGGAAGAGTTTAAGAGCAGCCAAACTGAGGCTGCTGGCGAGAAGTCTGACGCCCTTGAGCAGGCCAAGTCTCAGTATGAAACCACCATTTCCAACCTTGAGGCCAAGATTGCTTCTCTTTCTGGCGAGATCGAAGTCCTGAAGACTGCTTCTGAGTCTTCTTCCGCAGATGCCAACTCCGCCAAGGGTGAGCTTGAGGCCAAACTCGCCACCACTGAGGAAGAGCTCAAGAATCAGACTGCCGCTCTGGAAGAGGCCAAGGCTAGTTTGGCCACTGCCACTGCCGAAGCCGCCCGTTTGGAGGCGCAATTAGCCGAGGTGACAGAGTCTCTGGCGGCTGCCAAGTCTCAGCTTGAGACTGTTCAGGCGGAGCTTGAGCAGGTGAAGGAAGCCTCTTGTAAGGCCTCTTCTAAGCACAAGGAAGAGCTTCAGCAGATTTCTGAGAAATTCGAGTCTGAGATTGAGAGTCTTCGTGGCGACGCTTCCTTTAAGGCTAAGTTTGAGGAACTTGAGGCTCAACACGGCGAGCTATCAAAATCCTTGGAGGATGCCTTAGCTTCTCACGAGGCCGCTGTTAAGGCTGCGTCCGAGGAGCATTCTGCCGCTTTGGAGGCTTTGAAGGCTGCCCACGGCGATGAGTTGGCCAAGGCTAACTCTGATTCAGCCGCCGCTTCCGGTGAAGAGGCCGCCGCTAAGCTTTCTGAGCTTAAGGCCACCCACACTGCCGAGATTGAGGAGCTCAAGGCCTCCCACCTTGTAGCACTCAAGGTCGCCGAAGATGCCACTGCCACTGCTATCGTGGATCTTGAGGCGGCCAAGGTTGCTGCTGCTGCCGAATTGGAGGCTGCTAAAGTCTCTGTTGCGGCTGAGATCAAGGCTGCCCACGATGCTGAGCTTGAGGCTTTGACTTCTTCCCACGCTGATGCCCTCAAGACTGCTGAGGATGCTACTGCCGCTGCAGTCGCTGAAATTGAGTCTACCAAGGCCGTCGCTGCCTCCGACCTTGAGGCTACCAAGACCGCACACGCTACCGAGATTGATGCTATTAAACAGGAGGCTGCCAGTGAGGCGGAGAAGGCGACCGAGGCCCACAAGGCTCAGATTGCTGAGCTTAAGGGCTCCGATGATGTTGCGGCGGCCCAGATCGCTGCCTTGGAGAAGGAGGTCGCAGAGTTGAAGGAGGCTATTTCTAACAAGGAGAAGGACCTTAAGAAGCTTGAGGAGAAGCAGCAATCTGAGGTCATGGAACTTATCAACGGCCACCAGAAGGATCTTATTGCTAAGCAAGAAGCTATCACCACCGCCGAGACAGAGGCTAAGCAGTTGAAAGAGTCGCTGGAGTCCAGCAAGACTGAACACACTGCGGCTATCGAGGCGGTCAAGGCCGAGTCAGAGGCTGCTCTCATTGATTTGAAGGCTGAGTTGGAGCAGCTTGCTGAGAAGAGTCGGGAGGAAGCGGCAGCAGCTGAGGCCAAGGCTATTGCGGCCGAGACCCAGGCAAAGGAGCTCCAGGCCCAGATCAATGCACTTAAGAATTTACCGGTGGAGTTGGCTGAGGCCAAGACTGCTTTGGAGAAGGCCAATGCTGATTTGGATGATCTTGGCCAGAGGCTTGCTATTGAGAAGATGGAGAAAGCTAACGCGCTTGCAGAGCTTGAGGACTCGGCTCACCAAGGTAACCGGGCTAACGATAAGTCTACCGAGCAGCAGCGCGATATTTCCGAGCTTAACGATAAGCTTGCTCTTGTGCAAAAGGAATTTGAAGCACACAAACTGGAGTCAGAGGCCACTGTTAAGACGCTTAAGGCTGATTACGACGAAATGCACCACACGTTGACGGAGCTGCTTGAGGCAGAGCAGAAGAAGACCAAGCGGGCGGTAGAGCAGGTCAACGAATTCGAAGATCTCCTCATGATCAAGGATAAGGAGATTGCCGAAGCCAAGGTACGGCTCAACGGGACAGCTTAGATTGTGGAGACGGAGTGGGATTCAGAGTCGTCATTGTCGACTCTCGCTGATGAGGTGACATCAATGATGACTGTCGTCCAGGCTCGGAGCAAGCAGCAGCGGGGAGTTCTCTATGCAACAACCTATGGAAGGCTTACGAGTAATTTTTGTTGGCAGGCACTGTGCTTGGTTGACGCAGCGGCAAGGGAAGTCAAGGAGGGCCCAGTGCCAGCGCCGGCGGCATCCAGCACCACGACGAACACTTTCGAGACGATGACAAGCGCGACGACAGCGATGAACACGACGACCCCGGACGACGAAAGCTCGATGGCGACACAGAAGACGGAGCAGGAGGAACGGCAGCCAAATACGGCGCCAGTGGCAGAGTTAGAGACGGAAGTTGGACTTGGGGGCGAGGAGGGTGGCGATGAAGAAAAAGAGGATGCCAAGAAGAAGAAGCGTAACAGGAGGCGGAGCAAGGCCAAGCGTCGCAGCGATGCGTCGGGTGTGGCTGAAGGGGCTGCTTTGGGTCTTGGTGAGGAGGAGGACCTGTCGTCATCGGCGCAGGCTTCGGTGCGTTTACCTTTGTCGCTTTACGAGTATCTTAGTCTGGTGCATAGAGTTTACTAATGGTGGTGGGCTTGGTATATAGTTGGCGCGCGCGTTAGTCAACGTGAAACATCTAGACGAGATGGATCGAGATCTGCGCGAGAAGAATATGAAGTAGGTAGTCGCTGACAGAACTAGTGTAGGATAGACGCTGACGATTCTAGGATGTTGGATGCCATTACGGATGTTCAGCCACAGATGGGGCGCCGGGAGTAAGAGGACAGGAAAGTTAGAGTGGAGGTTTAGATACCCGATGGATGGATTGTTAATTGATGAATTGTACTTGCCCAAATTGTCGTTAAAATTTTCATGTGTTGGTGTTACCTGGATGTGTTACCATTTGTCTGTAAGGTGATGGCAGGGCTATCGGCTAGTGTAACCCGAGAGCATATCTTTATTTGAGGGCAACAGTATTTCATTATTTTATAAACATCATGTGGCACTGAAATGACTTTGAATCATGAAATCGACATCATTAAAACTAATTAATCATACTCGCTAAACCAGAAGGATCTTATCAATCCTCATCGCTGTCAAAATCGCTATCATCATCTCTAAAAGCCCCCAATCGCCTTCTTGCCAAATCCTCCTCTAACCCGTCACCGAGTCCACCAACAGTAAAATCACCATAACCAGCTCCCCCACATAAACTCAACAAAACAGGCAACAGAACCAAGGCATGTAAAACAGCAACAACAATCAATGCCGCCCAAACGCGGAAATAGTAGATTTCAAAAATCTTACTCCGGGTGCCGGCGAGAACGGAGACTCCCAGGATCTTGGTGATTGTGATACCGCGAATGACAGCCCCAGCGACGTCCACGAGAGCAGTCCATACACGGGCGTCTCGGTCGTTGGGGAACCGGGGGGTTGCTCGGTGCAGGAGGGTGGGACTGGGGAAGGTGTAGGCGCGGGAAATGTGGGCGGTGAATTCTAGGGAGATGCCGAGGGAAATTAGGAGGTTGACGAGGGTAACGGCGTTTAGTGGGATGTGTAGAAGTGGGAGGGCGGCGAGAAGCGTTGCGGTTGTGGAGAGGAGAGTTAGGGTGGTTGGGATGGCGGTTAAAGGGGTGAGGAAGAGAGAAGTCAAGAGAGAAATCAATATTAGGGCGGTAGAGAGTAGTGAGAGGGTTAAGGAGAGAATGTATAAGTACTGGTCGAAGAAAATGTAGAAGATAGAGTAGGGGAATACCGAAAGACCCGTGCTGGCCGAGATAGAGGAAGCAATGCGGCGTGCAGAAGTGTAGGCAGAGATAAAGTCAGATTGGCTTCTGAGAGGAGTATGCGCGGTGCGGAAGTGGCTGGTAACCGGGGCACCACCATACCCATCAGTCACAACGGCATTGCCATACGTGGCACGACCACCAAGTGGGCAATCCTCCGTAGTTGGTGCAGAAAGGAACTTGGCAAGGTACGTATTGAACTCATTACCTTCCGGCATCCCATCAAGTGTGACATTCCAAGCAGGCGTACGATCCTCAAAGCATGACTTCCGTGGCGAAGCGGCACAGCAAGCGGGGCCAAACGACGGGTTTAACCAGGTGAAGAAGTCATCTAGCCAATTTGCTGTGGGACTTGCCAAATAGCTGACCTCGGGGCGTTTCCGTTCCCCTTCGAGAATGTTGGAAAGCGAAAAGGGTTCACAAGTGGTGAAACGGGCACAGAGTTGTTGTTGGGTGTCCCTGACAGTAGCATCACCGGAGCGCACGACAAAGTATACTGGAGGACCGGAGTCAAAGTAAGTATACAAATCATTGAAGTATGGGATCAGGTAGGAGTCTGAGGGAAGAGCAACACGCTGGTCAAGACCAAGCTCAATGGCGGGAAGGAGGGCGATAGAGGCAGAGAATAGAGCTAGGAAAGCAGCAAGAACAACGGCTTTAGTCGTCCTCCGGAGAAGGAATGGGGCATAAAGAGTGCGAATGAATAGTTGCAAGTGACTCTCCTCTGGCACATCAAGGTGGCGGGGACCAGGAAGACCATCAACTGAATCTGAATCTGAGTCGTCAGGGAGGCGGATATGAGCCCGCTTGACACGAATACAAGGGAAGCAATCGGCACGGCCATCTTCCACACGCTTCTGGTTAAGGGAGAGAACTGAGATAAACAGAGTGACCTGGAGAATAGCGTTGATAAAGACAGCACCTGCAGCGTAGATAGCAAAGTTGCGAACGGCAGGCATACCGACTGTAGCGCCGAGAGAGAAGGCAAAGGTCTCGGTGATGGCAGAGAACAGAATCGAGGGACCGATGCGACCAAGAGCTTTTGAAATCCGGGACTCGACCATGACGTTGGGGTTAGCGAGGTTTACCCGGTCAAACTCGTGGACAATTAAGAAGATGTTGTCGACACCGACGGCGAGGACAATGAAGGGGATTACTTCTGCAATGATCAAAGTTGCCTTCAGGCCAAACCAGGAGAAGAGACCAACAGAAGCAGTGATGGATAAAAGGACAATGACAATACCGGCTACAGCAAGAGTGAACTTGGACTGCACGAGGGCCACCGAGGGATTCCGAATGATGTCGGTAAATGACAGAGTTGTTGAGCCAAGAGACAAGGCAACATAAACAAACATGACCAGATACGAAAGTACAATGATCCCAGCGTCTGTGTTAGTCGACTTATTCAGTTCCTGCTCAAGACTAGCCTCAGTAGAGAAAGACAATCTGAGGCCCCTCTCCGCAGCTTCATCTTGTGCCTTAAGGAGACGGTCACGCAGAGCATGCTCAAAGTCAATAGCCCGCTGAACAAGATGAGAATCTTCGTCCCCGTTGTTAAGAACCCATGACACAACCAAAGCACGCGCATCAACAACCGTTCCGTTGTGAGGGATTCCACCGAAAATCATAGCGGGGTCAAGAGGTTGACCGTAATCTGGACGACACTCAACGGGTGACTTGGCGCATTCAAGAAGGTAAGTATACCAGGAATCAGGAGACACTAGAGATGGCTCACCCTGCCAGTAGCCTGTCACAGACTGGACAACACAGGCCTCACCTAATGGCTTGAAGCAAACGTCCTCCAAGCGAGTTCCATAGACGGAACCTTCAAGTTGAGTGATGCTCTTCTCAACACTCATCCACCATAACAAGTTGTCATAACTGAGCACTGGTCCCGACTCACCGCCCACGTCATTGGCCAAGAACACTTGCTGCGCGCGGTAAAATGGCCCAAAGTTCTCATCGAAAAAGGCCTTTTCTTGGGCAGCACCACTTGAAGGGCTCACCCACAGCCTTGCCGGGTTGGTTTCCAGCTCGAATCTAGCCCACCCAGCACCAAGTAAAGCAACAACCACCAGACAAGTTCCAATGGTAATTCCTGGCGCGCGCGCAGCGAACATACCCAACTGGCTAAAAGCAGCTTCGCACCAGCGATTCACGGTGTGGTATCTCGCCCGTCTCCCACCCACAAAGAACTCATCGTTGCGCAGACCACCAGGCATGGCAATGTCGTCATCGTCTTCTTCGTCGTCGCTTTGCGCGGATGGCTGTAATAGCCTGAGGCCGGATCTCTTATTTCTTCGGCGCCAGACAGTACGGCCAGTCACAAAGAGGGCTGTTGAGACTAGAAGAATACCGTATGTGAGAAGGGAAGCAAAAGAAAGACACGGGAGCTTGCCCACGTGACACTTTTTGGCTTCCTTGACGGGGGCGAGAGATGGGCAGACTTCGGGGCAGTCGACACAAGCGCAGCGGAAGGCGGGGTCCTCGTCGTTACAGGCGCGGGGTTTCATTTCGTCGAGTGGGTGCATCTTTTGTTCTCCGTATGGACGATCTGCTCGTGGGAAATTAATTTGGAATGGTGACCCAATAGCTTTCTCGTCACCTAAAAATTTGAGTAGCTCACTGCTATTCTTGGCTCCTCCACCGATGAAGTCCATCGCATTGGTGTTTGATGGGCCAAACTTGACATTCTGGCAACTGTCGTAAAACCCATCCGAGTATTCCGCCGACAACAGCTGGTCAACCTCCGCTACCATCTCCTTCCCAGCTTTCTTCATAGACTTCGTCACATTCAAGAAGACGGACTGATCAGGCGAACAGGTGAAAGTGCAAAACGTATTGAAAAAGTTCTCTTTACACGCAGGACAACTTCCCACAATCTGATTCGGCGTGCCCATCTCGGACTTCAAAGCGGCGACTTGGTCGTGAGTACAGCAGACCGGCCCGGAGGCCCATTTCGGACCGCATAGTTCGACTAGTAACTTGCGCGTAGCAGCGTCAGGGTCCTGGGCGGGCGAATTGTCGACACAGGGTAGTTGTTTTCCGAAAAAGCTTTTAGAGCCGCATTGGCCGCGCATCGCGCAACGGCCAGGTTCGTGTATCGGGGTTAGACCGGTGGCAGAGACAGCCGTGGTCGCCGCTAGCGCCGAGAAGGCGGCGAGGAAACGCATGGCGACGCGTTAGGATTAGTTTGTGTTATTAGTTAGTTGAGACTTTTCGCGGATCGGGCTGTCAAAAAGATAGTAAATAAAGTCGACCGGCGACGACACTAGTAGTTTAAAGGAAGTTTTAGGTGGAAATGGCGCGAACTGGGCGCATACACGATTAAGTTACAAAACACTCATTGAGCTAACGCATCATTCAGGTTCAACAAGACAGGGCTTATGCATGCTGCTACATAGGAATCCGGGGTGTTCTCCACTTTTACGTCACGGGTCTGATGTTAGGGTTAAACCAATCTCCCGTGCTCTGTAGGCGTTCGTGGGTAGTCTCGAAAATGCTCGGGATACCGGTAGCAGAAAAGGGGATATCGTTGGCGACCATTTGAGAAAGTCCCTTGGCAGAGAGCCATATTTGTGGCATTCCATGACCGGTAAAGCCTGCCATCAGAAAAACACCTGGTTTATCTGGAACAGGACCAATATGTGGCCGTCTATCAGCAGAGTAGCCCATGACTGTCATTGTTAGGGTTAGTTGGTTATATCAAGAGATGAAGTAAGACTTACTACCGGTCCAGACGATGTCAAGTTGAGCATTGGACTGTTCCCATCCATGGAAATGGCGCTGCATGTAGTCGGTAAAGTACTCTTGTGCGCCTTCAGGCACGGTACTGTCATCGACGTTGTTGTACCAAGAGGAGTGTTTGTCCTTGTATACCTTTCGTGCTCCACCGACTATTACACTACCGTCCAACCGGGGAATAAGATAATCAAAATCGCCCGGTCCAAATCTTAGGGCGTATGTATTGTTGAAAGCCCCATTAATCTTAGAGTTGATTATACGGCTGCAAATCCCACGATAAGGAGTGATGCGAGAGGCATATTCCGGGAGAATTGCTCCGGTATAAGCGTTTGTAGCAACCAGGACCTTTCCAGCCAGAATAGGACCTCGAGAAGTCTCAAGCAGCCACGGATAGTCCGGCTCGGTAGAGGGGGTTAATGCTGTTACTGTAGTTTCAGTTTGGAGATTGACGCCTTGATCTAGAGCTTTCTGAAGTAGAGCGGTAACTAGTTTCGCAGGGTAGATATGACCGGCCGGGTAACTGAAGGCGCTATCGGCATTTTTGACGGAGGTGTACTATGTGTGTTAGCTATGGTCTCGTCCAATAAAGAAGAAAGATACTCACTCTCTCGGCTGCCTCATTTTGCATGAACATGACTTCACCTGCTATACCATCCTTCTTGACTTTCTCATATCCCTCGCTTAACTTGGTGGTCAACTCCTCAGTGAATTGCACATCGCAAGCCCGAGTTTCGACAAAGTCAACATCAACATCCAAGGCTCTCGCAACTTTCCCCAAGACTTTCAAGTTTTCGTTTTCAAAGTTTGAAACTTCTGCAGCTTTCTCGGCACCATGAGCCTTCTGATACTCCGCAATAAGTGCGTAGTTATCTGGTTTAATGTGGCCGCCGTTTCTCCCAGTTGCACCAGAGCAGACGGTACGAGACTCGAGTAAGAGAATGGATGAACCAAGAATCCTAAGTGCCAGGAGATGCGTAGTTAAAGCGGTTCCGGAGAGACCAGTTCCGATTATACAGATGGGGGCTTTGGAAGGTAGTGTGGGGGTACTGTGGTGACTTCTCAAGATATCGGGAGATGATTGCCAGAAAGTAGGCTTCGGATTGGCGTGAGGAAAAGACATGTTTGGAAATATGGCAGCTATCACCAACAGAACCGTTATTTCAGTGTTAGTGAGGAATGCCAAGAGATTGCTTGTACAATTAAATCGGTTCATTGTTATAAGCACCGGGCACACGAACCCGGTTGCTTATCTATAATAGCCGATATTATTACAAGGATCACAGATAACGACGACTCTATAAACTAAGCACAAAAGGAAGTGAAATTACTACATAAATAAAAATAATCCAAAGAAAATATACACAAAAGAAATATAAACCCATATCATAATCTACCACGCAATTCTGGCCCAGAAACCCTGAGGATACTTGCGAACCATGTACTTTCTTCCTTCATCCATCAGTAAAAGACCAATACCGAACGCCGCAGGCAAAAACCAATGCTCGACAGGAACCATGCTGGTGCCCAATGAGTCATGGAATACAGGAATGTAAAGCCAGAAGAAGCAAATGAACAGCGCAAACCCGATCGCATAGAACAGGTAAATGTTCGCGGTTTCCTTCTTGAACAAGGGAGGGTGCTGGAAGATGGAGAGACGACGAGTTCTTAAAGCCATCAGGTGGAACCATTGCATGACAACCAAAGTGACAAAGTATATAGATGAGGCAACATTAAGCTTCTCGGCATAGTATGTCATGTCTACTTCGGGAATATCACCGAAGGAGAGGATAATATCCTTGAAAGCAATACCTTGTTCCTGAAGATACCAGTAACTCATGCAGAAAGACAGAGTTGTCATGTAGAGACCAACGACGAGATACTCCTGAGTCATCAGTTTCCAGTCGACCAGGCGATCCTTACCGGGAACACGGGGCTTCCGAAGAAGAACGTCAGCCTCGGGGGCTTCATAGGCAAGAGCAATAGCAGCAGCGGCATCAGTGAACAAGCAGATCATAATCATCAAGAAAGAAGACAAAATCTGAGGCATACCCAGCAAGACGTTGGTCATGACAGGCCAGAACTCGGAGAAAGAACCCGCAGGAAGCAGGTATGCCACCGTCTTCTTAAGGTTATCGAACATCATGCGACCAAACCGAAGAGCCTCAACAACCGAGCTGAAGGTATCCAAGAGAACCATATCAGCAGCTTCCATGGCAATGTCTGAGCCAGAGCCCATGGCAATACCAACGTCAGCAGCGCGGAGAGAAGGAGCATCGTTGACACCGTCACCAGTCATACCGACAACGTTACTGCGGGCCTGGAGCTCACGAACGATACGAAGCTTTTGCTCAGGGGTAGTACGAGCGAAGACGATTTCCTGGTAAGTGGCGAGATGGTCCCATTGGTTATCGGTGAGAGTCATCAACTCAGGGCCCGAAAGGACGAGAGCGTGGCCGGCTGAGTCAACATTCTTCTCGGTTTCATCAGTAGTAGTGGCCAGAGGCTCGCGAGAAAGAGACTGCACGTTGTCAACCAGGGTAGTAGTGATGATACCACACTCAGCAGCAATAGCTTGGGCAGTCAAAGCAAAGTCACCAGTAACCATGAAGAGACGGATACCAGCGCCACGGAGGGTCTGCACGACTTCGGGAATCTCAGGACGGGGAGGATCCACAATACCGACGAGACCCACGAGGGTAAGGCCATTGGTAGCAGTTTGCTGCACCTCGGTTTCAAAGGCGGTAGTAGCAGAGGGAGCAGGCAGCTTATCACCAGACACGGCCTTGCGAGCAAGGAGAAGAACACGACGACCCTTGGCAGACCAATCGTTCTTAATGGCTTCAATCTGGGACTTGGCGACTTCGTCGAACGTGCAGACAGCACCAGCGGCATTAACATACTTGGAGATTCTAGGCATTAGGACATCAGGGGCACCCTTGATGGTGACCAAAATGTCACTTTCCTGCCAAGCTGATGAAACCTCCAGAGACAAAGCAGAAAGACCAGCACGACCAGAAATGGTGAACGCGCGAATCATGAACTTGTTCTTGGAGTTGAAGGCAAGTTGGTACCGCATGTTCCAGTGTTTGCGCATCGTGGCAACAGGAGAAAGACCCTCAGCAAACCGTAGAATGGCCTGATCGGTAGCGTCACCGTGGATAGTCTTCTCTGCGAGAGGAAGGTTAATCGAAGCGGCGTCGAATTGACCAGAATTGCAGAGAGAAGACATGGCGTGGAGTTGGTGAAGAGACGAGTTCTTGGCACCAGCAGCATCAGCCGCGGTGAACTGGAGAGCAGCATCAGTGGCCAACATGGTAGCGGAACCGGTGGCACACTCAGTGACAGTCATCTTGTTTTGGGTGAGGGTACCAGTCTTGTCGGAGCAAATGATGGTGACGGAGCCAAGTGTTTCTACAGTCTTGAGAGACTTGCAGAGAATTTTGTTCTGTCTCATCATGTTGGCCGAGATAGTCATTGATGCTGTCACAGCTACGGGGAGACCCTCAGGAACGAAGGCCACAGCAACAGAAACCAGCGAGATGATTAGGTTAGGCACGTTGATCCAGTCGGGGTGGTCCTTGTGAAGCCAGGTAGTCCTAGGGTAGATGTTAGGTTATGCTTTGGGTGAAGTAGGGAGAGATAAATTGTGAACTTACCAGAGGATGATGACCAAGATAACACTTGCAATCATAGCGGAACAAATCATGACCACGAAGTTGAAGACTTCTTGTTCAAGGGTACTACGACCTTCCTTGGGAGCGGTGGCAAGCTTGGCGATACGACCAAAGACAGTAGAGTCACCAGTGGACACAACGAGACCTTTGCAAGTTCCAGCAGCACAGTGAGTTCCTTGGAGACCGATGCAAAGAGTTTCCAGGTAGTTTTCATCGTTGGAGTCGACAGTGGCATTGACAGCAACAGATTCACCGGTAAGAATGGAGCGATCAAACTTGGCATCCGAGGAAACTTCCAGGTAACGCACATCAGCACAAAGCTTGTCACCAGCCTTGATGATGAGAATGTCACCAGGAACTACAGTAGCGGCATCAACGGCAGTTTGTTCACCATCACGTAACACGAAACAAGTCGAAGGCATCATAGTCTTGATCGAGTTCATCACCTTGGAGGAAGACCAATCCTGCCACATGTTGAACATGGCTTGGATGACAAAAACGCCAGCCAGGACGATCGCCAAAGCCAAGTTAGCAACTTGAGGAGGCTTACCCAGGGGCTTCCAGGCGATGAAGACAAGGACGGAGGCAATGAATAGAACGGGACCGAAGCCGCCGAAGAAGTAAGTGAAGACACGACGGAACACGTGGTTTGGGGGAGGCGAGTGAGCGTTGGGACCATGTTGGGACAGACGCGTGGAAATCTCGCTGGAAGAGAGGCCACTGGCGAGTGTTGTACGGAGACGTTGGGTGATTTCCTGAGGAGAAAGGGTGTGCCACTCAAGCTCAGCGAGGTCTATAGGATGATACTGGGTTAGATAATCTTGGAATAAGTTAGTGACACTCAATGAGACTTACCACCAGCTGCAGCCAACTGCTTGCTCTTCTTGGTTGCTGATTCTTTAGCTTTGTATTCATCAATGTCGATAGACCTGTTTCTGTTAGCGTTGTAAACACCAGCGTCAGTGGCTAAACTTACATAGTCCGGTATTGAATAGGCAACTCAGCCGCCGCCGCCGACATTGAGGTCCGGTTCTCTCTCACCGACGCGATCGACATTGATCCACGGGAGATAGCACGGTTCATCGGCGGGCGAGAAACGGGAGAGTTGACACCTTCAGCGAGAGTGATCCCGGGACCGCGACGGCCGGCTTCCAAATCGGTAGCAGAGCCATTAACAGTAGCAGAGTCGGGATCATCCCACGCGATACGGCGGGGAGACGCGAGAGGAGACTGAGTGGTTGACATGATGAAAAAGATAAAAAAGGAGAGAGTATATTAGGGAGTTAGGCACAGCCTGAGTATAGTAGGAAGAACAGACAACCACGGGTTGTGAAGCAGGGCGCAAGACTGGCGTCTGCGAGGAACTCCAACAAAGTGAAGCGAAGAAGACGAGATAGCGGAACAGAGAAACGGAAAGGTGCAGTGGAAGTGGAAACACAAAAAGTCCAAAGGAAAATAGGCAGGTGGGCGGTCCCTTTATACCCATCATGAACTTCGATCCCTCCATACATACTCCTTACGCATAACTATAGCTAGCCCAATCATCACCAGTCCAAACCCAAACATCCTTCTCTGCCACACCATCTGCATAATCAAAAGCCAAACAAGCACCGAGCACCGGACGTATCCGTTATTACCCAGAGCCTTCATCACTATCTAGGGATCTGCAGGGCATTTCGTTGTCAACGGTGGGTACGAAATGAGAAAACAAGGTGATACGGGTAGGTGGCAGTAGCCACGGACGGGTCTTGCGCCGTAGGGTGATTTTGGATTGTTCTGTGCGTGAGAGGGGGTTGGCCGGGCCAGATCATATTTCTCGAGACACGGAGCTGTGGATACCGCATGTAAGTGACAGACGGTCTAGCGAATCATGCCTAGGCAAATTCATGGCCAAAGTGGATAGAATCGAGAGAATTTCTAGCCAGTGGGGATCCTCGAACCGGCCCAGAAATTACCGCGCCTTTCTTCACAAGCCAAGTCTCGTCTACATAAAACAATCCCGTCAAACCACACCAATCCAGGTACCGGAAACTCTTTCATCACTAGTTTCGCGCTAAGAACCTTGTTAACCATAGGGTTGTTCACTAACCCGATCTACGGACACAGTGTTGTGGCCGTGTCTCCGATACTGTGTTTGTGAAGCGTGGGTGGGCGGGGGAGACCAGTGCCAAGTTGATGGGTTATACATGGACAAAGATATTCGGTGTGATGGCCGGTGGTCTGGGCGGATAATGGATGGACACGGCAGTGGAGAAGAGAGAAAAGAGACAAGAGAGAGGAGACAGAGAAAACCACAAAGAGACAAGGGAAAAGAGACAACAGGATGCTGAAATTGGGTGCCAGAGAGAGAAAACATGAAGGATGAATGGACAAGTGCCATCGGATACTGCCCGATAGATGTGTTCCATGGATGACTGGCGGCCTCTGTAGGATTAAGCCTGCTCCCTTTGTTGGATCCGTAACTTTGACCTAACCGAAAGACCTATTGGATCCATTCAGCTACTGTCCACTTATTCTTTCGAAAAAAGAGTTCGTCATGTTATGATCCAGGACTAGGAAACAGTCCTGTTAGCTGGTAGAATTGGGAGGCGACCCCAGCGCATCATCTCATCTCTCTTCTCTCCCGCCATAAACCAAAAGTTTGAATCCTGGATCGTGCAGCTAGTAAGCAAGTTTGTGTGTGCTTTTAATTATATCGCTGACGGCTACAGAAGGATCCAAAAACAGCTGCGACGCATGACGCCCCTTCGTTTGCTTTGGTTTAGTCTCCATCTCCTGTCCTGTCTTTCTTTGCCTTTGATGCTTCCTCCTACCCAGCTGCGTGATTATCCATATTTTCCTGACGTCCATCCAAAACCAGCTAGCTCAAAATAGAGTACCCCCCTCTGACGTCACCATCCACAATTCATTCATGCTTGCACCACGTCAATTCCTTCCATCCGGTTAGGTCACAAGTCTAAAAAAACCTCGCACACAACTAGAAACTTTCTCCCTCGTGGTCCATTCACAGCCCCCTCACCGTCGCTTTCGTCTTCTTCCTCATTAGTTCTGTTATTCTTCTCTCATCTTTCTTCTCTTCTGCGACAATCCGCATGTGCCACTTTCCATAATCCTAGTCACTGTCCCTTGCTCCTTGAAACCCTATAGAGAATCCAGATTCGAGATCCCTGTAAGCCCTGGAGTGCCCTCGAAAACACGTGACCACTTTTGATAGAAAAGGCCAAAAGTGTCAAAAGTCACGAGCACTGAGGGTTATACCAATAGGGTTACAGTAGTGACGCCAGTCGGACTCAGTACACGCTGATTGGCTGGGTCGTATAGCTATCCGCTAGTCAGGAGCTTTGATGATGTCAATACAGCGATAATCGTGAAGCGATGCGACGTATGCATACAGCCAGATAGATATCAGTTGCCGTCCATTGGCAATTAGCCAAACTAATACGATTTTTGTTCTCCGTTAATAATCCAAATAATGTCCATATACCCGTGATTTAATTACACAAAATGGCCAACACCACACCGGCCCCTTCTCAGGCTCTGCCACTGAAACCCGCGGACCCGAATGCGCCCCTCAGCGCCGCTATCCCGAGTGGCCGCCCGATACCCATTACACTCACGGAAGCTAGTCTCGACTCCCCGACCTTTCGCGCCTCCGTTTTCTTCTATTCCGACCAGTTCGATCTTGTTGAAAAATGGCTTGACGGCAGTATTAAAACTGCTGGGAAGCTCACCCATGATATCCTCGCGCTGGAAACCTCGATAACACAATTCCTAGGGCATATGTCCCCTCCTCCTGCGGTCGCTGAGCAGATGGTTGACCAAGATTATACACTTCTTGCCCTCAAAAGAACCGCTGATGCTTCGCGACTTTGGTGGAGCCATGTGCTCTCCATGATGCGTAAAATCGACTTTACTATGGTTGACCCAATTAAACACTATCTGTCCGGAGATCTCCGCGCCTTCAAAGAAACTCGACGATTTCTCGATGCCGCCCAAAAGACCTTTGACCAGACTCTTTCCCGCTATGTCGCCCAAAGCAAGACGAAAGAAGCCTCTGCTCTCCGTGAAGAAGCCTTCGCCGTCCACGAGACCCGCAAAGCTTATCTCAAAGCTTGCATGGACTTCTGCGTGTTAGCCCCCCAAGCGCGCTCATCGCTAGACAAGCTTATTGTTCGCCTTTGTTACGAGCTGGCGAAAGAGGTCAACAAATCGCGGGAGGCATCTTTTGCTACGGAAAAGTGGTCACATGAAATGGAGAGAGTTCGCGGATGGTCCCGTGAGATGGAGGCGGCTGAACCCGGGTTCAAGAGAGAGTTAGCTGCAATTCGGAAGGAGATTGGCGAGAGAGCTGTCAAAGAGTATCAACCTTCGAGAGAGTTGGACGCGTATTCGGCTTCGACCGTGCCGTTTTTGGGGGCACGGGGGCCGGTTAATGTAGATGATGACAATTCGCTGGAGGAGAGACAAGGTTACCTCTTTTTGAAGTCAGTTGGTGGAAAGCCTACAAGAACTACTTGGATTCGGAGGTGGTACTACTGTCGAGACGGAGTTTTCGGCTGGTTGCAACAGTCTGCACAGGGTGTTTTCCAGGGTGATGAGATTGGTGTACTACTATGTTCCGCTAAACCTGCACTGAACGAAGAACGGCGCTTCTGCTTGGAAGTAAAGACCAAGATACAGACCATGGTTTTGCAGGCTGAGACACAACTGCAGCTATCCGAGTGGTTACAAGTTTTTGAGGGAGCAAAGAAGAGAGCGTTTGAAATCAGTACACGACAAGAGACTATCCCGATGCGCACCGGAAGTGACCCAGCTTTCTCAATTACCCCGCCGAGTATTCCCGACTTCTCGGTCAAGAACATGGATGCAGTAGCGAACTTTGTTCCCGGGCTTGATGAGGGAGGCGCTTTGAACTTGTCGGTTCCTGGTGGCCCAGAGCCAGGCGTTGTTGGACGGGCTAGTTTCGATTTGCATGGAGTGGCACCGCCGAGACGGTCTATTACTATGGCTGTTGGTGAAGATCAACCAAAGACTATTTTCCATCGCAAAAACACATTTACCGGCGGCGAATTAGCAGCTAGTGCTGCGGCCCTGGCGAGAGGCTTCGGGACACCGACCACACCTTCTGCCTTGCAGGCTACTTTTGCTTCTGTTGAGGTTAGCCCAAGTTCCTTGGCACCAATAAGCACTCCCCGACCTCCCATAAGCACCCAATTGTCACGCGCGGCAGTTCTTGCAGCTTCTGAAGGACAAATCCGCACTCCGGGGACTCCACAGAACCAGTTGCCAGCTTTCATGTTAGCAAACTACTGGGGTTCTCACGCTTGGAGCTCGTTTTATGCTGATGGCTTGTTAGACTATCAAAAGGAAGAAGAGCGGGCTCTTGCATTAGCTGCATCGGAAGGTCGCCATGTTACGGACGCCGTGCAGGGTGATGGAGAGTCGAGTCTTGCTGCATTACAAAGAACAACTACAGCTGTTGGGAAATCCACCGTGACTAGTGGTCGCGAGTCTCGGCATCCGGAGGTGGTTGATGGTGACGAGGAATTCCCGGCCAATTACCCCCCTGAGTTGAAGGCACAACACGCTTCGTTTAGGCTTCTATTTCCTAGTGTACCGGCATCTGAGAAGCTAGTCTTGGTCTTCCGTGCCGCCTGGTCTAGTACACGAGGCGTTGGGGAAGACGCAGGCGATGCTAAACTTACGGCTACCGGACGTGTATTTGTGACCCCAGAGAATCTGCATTTCTATGGCCAGAGAATGGGTCTTCTTGTTGCCTTTTCCCTCAGCTTAGATTTAGTAAGAGAGGTTACCTCTGCCCCCGGGAAAGAATGCGATTATCTCTTTTTGCATCTCAACACATCGGGCCATGAGGGAGTTAGTGGGCTGTCCCGGATTACCATCAAGACATTCCTGGAAGACCTACCTTTGCTACATGCGCGGTTGAATGTATTGATGGATAATCTACAGGCAGAGGAGCCATTAGGGCCTGATGGAGTAATTCGGGTGTTTGTCAACATGCAGGGAAAGAAAGGCAACAATGGTGATGAAGATGGGGATAGTCTGGATAGTTGGCAAGAGGTTGAAGGGGAGCCAATCAAGTTAGCGCCGCCACCAGCTGCTGTTGCGCGTGGCCAGAAGGATGGAATACCGGCAAACCCTGGCGTTCGCAGTCGACGTGGCACGGATAGGTCGATTACGGAGAGATCTGTGGCTCCCGGGCGGGCTGTTATCCCTGCTGTGCCGACGAATTATGACCATGAAAGTAGTGGTTCCTTGATTACCGAGAAGGAATTCGACATTGGGTCCAAGGCATGCTTCCACGTTATCTTTGGTGACCGGAGCTACATCTTTGCCAGGCTTTACCACACGCGGCAGGAGGTCTCAGTTGTACAGGGGCCGTGGGCGCTCGCAGATCAGGGACGGTTGCAAAGGAAGTTTACATTCGAGGCAGACACTGCCGATGTTCTGGGTCGGACGCACCGGACTGAGATTGTTGATACACAGACTATTTCTCACTTCGTGGATCATGAGGCCTACGTTGTTACGTTTGAAACAACTTCTTGGCATTTACCATTTTCCTCAGCGTTCCGGGTTGAAACAGAATTTGTCGTTACGCATGTCGCCAAGTCCCGGTGTAAAATGGCGATCTACACACGAGTTAAGTGGCTGAAGAGTCCCCCGCCTTTGAGTAAGCATGTCGTCAGTAAACAAGCCTTGGACGATGCTATTAGCAGTGTGGAGGCTTGCAGTGAAGAAATTGCGGCTCACGTTCATAAGCTTGGTGCTCATAGCCGAACGAAGAAGGCTATTCAAGTCTTCGGTCATGTTGGTCAAGGTGGCACAGCTGTTCGCTTTGGTGGTGATGGTGTTGCTCGGGCTGTTGGAACAGCAGGTGCATCCAGGGAGAAGGGCTCCAAGGGAGCAGCTGTTAAAACAAGAACACTTGGGCAAATGGTTGGTGAGACGGTTTGGTCGACTACGGAGAGCCTGGTTACATCCGTGTTGATGGGGGCGTTTGCGGGTATTGGCGCAGTCTTCAAGGTTCTGTCGGCACATCGGATACTTCTAGGTATTCTCATTGGGAGTGTTGTTTTGAATGCAATTGTCTTGAGGACGTTGAGCGGAGAGATCTGGAGAGAATCACGGGCGACGGGCTTCTTACAGAGAGTGGGAATCGGCGGCAATGATGTTTTGGCGAGAGGTATCTACTGGGATGACTTGGAGAATGCCGTGGGGAGGGAAGATGGTATCTGGCATGAAAGTGAGTGTTTCAATACTTTCCAAACCATCATGAACGCCTCAGACCCAAACGCGCCATACCCACCAACCTTATCATCCCTCAGCACCCCCCACACCGAAGCAACAGCCCGTCGTCTCCACCGAACCCGACAGAAACTGGCAACATACCGGAATGACCTGATGGTAGCAATGAGGGTAGTCAACGGGGTTGAAATTGAAATGAAGAGAGCGGAATGGGAGAATTGGGTAGCTGAAGAGAACTGGAGATGTGGACAGCTGAGAGAGGTTATGACTTTGACTGGCGAAGGAGACGTTGGAAATGAGAAGACTAAGGAGCGGAAGTTGTTAATGGAGGGCTGGTATGAGGAGTATTGTGGAAGTTGTAGAGCTGATGCTGAAGAGTTAGCGAGAGGACGGGTAATGTAGATTGTTTAGGGGGTACCTGAGGGGTCTAATGACGGCGTGCAATCTTATAAATAATCATTTTAGAGACATTCTTACTTGACAAGGTGCTTCCAATGTCTGTAGAGTACCAAGTGACACAGCAAGTAATATCAGACGTTATGTTGCAGTTGGCGCTCCTATACACAGTCGATAGTCTTCTACTTCGCAGACCTTCGCAGATTGTATGCCACCCCACCACTTACAGAGGTTCTAGCTGTTACTCATCGGTATTGGTATACCTGCCACGCAAAAATCTATTTGGCAAGTATATCATTCATACCCGTTTCTGCTTGCAAATTGGTCATCGTTACTTGAGCGTGGGATCACTACATATATCACAAGCTATGGTTGGTATCATTTAGAAACAGAAAAGTATGATCAGAAAGAAGACGACATTGATTCACCCAAACATCCCTGCCGTCATGTCTAATTCTATGCGCCACACAAAAGTTCACTCAACCCCAAATCGATGGAACATATGTCTGGCACCATTCCCCAGGCACCCATTTTGCCTACTGATCCCCCCAAATCCCTCAGAACAGCCCTCCTCCGAGGTGCACAACAACAGGGAGGAAAGCGAGCCCACCAAGAACAGCTTGGAAAAACGTCACCGAGAGTGCTGGCGTATACAACTGCACGCAACAAGTCCCTCCGGGATGTGGAACTCTGTTGGGCAGACCAGCATTGCAACGGGCATTGAAGAGAAGCCCAGACGAATGACTCAGTGCCGTTGCACTGGCATGGAGGTTATCATCGCGATATCCGTCCTTTCCCAAACTGGCAACAATCTCCTCAAACGTCCAAAAAACGTGTGAGGCTTCATGTGCCGGGAGACTGCGGAGCACGCCCTGGAACATGTCGATCCTGTCGTTGACCAGAGCAGTATCGTAAGACTGCCCAGAAATCGACGGGAAGACATGAACGGGAGGCATGACAATGACGGACGGCATCGCACGGCTGAAATCGTATCCGCTGAGCCGTGAATCGCGGGGTATTGGATCGACGGGACTATATAGCATAGGCCGGATGTTGTGGAGGGACTCCCGGAAATCATCCATATAGTCATCGCCGCTATCGACCGCGGCCGATAATCCGGGCGTACCCAGAATCACCGAGCCTGGTCGCTGGCCGATGACCCGATCCTGCACAAGCGCCTTTAGACCCGAGGAATTCATCCAAGGGTCCCACATGAAACGCAGTGTCATGTCGCCGTACACGAGTTCATGGTCACCTTGCGTATCCCAGTGCTCGGATTCTACACCATGATCCCTGGCAACATCACTATGGTTGAGGGAGACTGCCATGGTGACGAAATGTTGCCGGGTGGTAGAATCTCCGGCGAAGATAATCTCAGGATTGAGATGAAAGCAAGCATGAACTTCGGCAGCGCTGTACTGACGAAGCGCACAATCTGGGGAGCTCCACTGTTTACCCGTGGGTAGGGTATTCCACATGCCCCCCGTAAAAATGGCGGAGCATGTGTTGGCATCGGCAAGGCTACGATGCTGGAGACCGTCTGTAGGCTGGGCATCTTGCCCCAGATAGACTATGTAACAAGCAGGGAGGTTAGCTATCCATATGAGCGAGGCCAGTAACTAGGCGATGATTATTGTAGGCAGCATGTAATGAAACTAAAGAGGCTTCATGACAATAAATATCAGTGTAAACGTACCACGATGAAAAGCTGCCTTGAATACCCGAACAAGTACAGCACAGGCGATCGCTCTACCAAGCTTTCTAATAACTGACCTCATCTTGTGTTTGTGCGTTGTGGTATAAAAGTCAAACAATGGACAAAATTGGAAATGAAATCAAGATGGAAAATGTCTTGGTTGGTTTGCAAGAAGAATAGTTTGTTGTTTGTTCCCAAACTCGCCCAAGAAATAAATATACCCCGACTTTGTCTATGGCAAGAACATATTGATGAAGGCAGGTGCTATCGCCCATGATATTTCTGGAAAGAGCCTTGCGAAGGTCATTTCCATATTTGCTGGCTAGGCGAAGGTGGCAGTTGAATATATGCCAACCAAGTCATTACTTATTTGGTGACCTCTATCTATGAAAGCACCTAGGTCAAGACATTTTTATGAGTATGATGTTGAATGCCTGCGGGACTCTATGGGGCAAACCAACACAGGCACAATCATTTCACTGTGTTACACAAGAGAATTGTCAGACGTCGTCGTGATCAAGCATTTAATGGGTCACTAGTCGCAGGACAACAATACCAATGAGACATTCAAACGTTAATTTGAAACGCAGTAGGTCTATCAGCTTGTAACTCCGTCAACCAATTACGTTTGTGAGCTTAGGTTTCCATGGTACAAAGACAAATTTGGTAAACAGTTGCCCCTGGTGGCATTGGCTTGTGTTAAAAAACCCAGTAACTTTGATAAAGACTTCAAGGCAGCCATCAATGTGAACACAAGCCCAAAGACTGAGTCACACTCAACTGCTCACAAGATGTCTTGGGCTTTTAACTACAATACCCATGAAGAGGGGTCATCACACGGAATATAACATTTTAAACATGATAGAAGACGTAGACCAAAAGCTAAGACTCTCCCAAAATGTAAAAGGAGACGCATCTGAGTATCACTAATGGCGAATCAATTGACACTGGGTATTGCTATGAAACTGTAGGCTTAGTCCAAAAAAATCGATCATTACATCGAAAGCATAATTCTATAGCTAGGTTTATAGGAGTTCCGTCCCAAGTTCGCCGTAGTCTTTCCGGGTACTAAAGGGTGACAGTGGATGTTGAGATCTCCTTGCTGAAAAAGCTGTTATCACGGCGGGTATCGGTGTAGGTTATATGCTTGTAACGCCTTTAACTCCGGGGGGAACACCTTTAGCCTGGCTGGAGGCGGCATCTTAATATCAACGGGGCTGTCCTTGTGTCTTTGGAATATCTTATAAACAGTTCGTTGGCCAACTCCCAGACGGCGCCGTTTCCGATGGAAACTGAGCCTTTGTGGTACCCGACTTCGTAGTAGGGGGCGGTGGCGCCAGAGGAGGCGGAGAAGACGTCGGCACCATATGTGGCGGGTACAGACGCGCGCTCATATCTGATGGTTGAGGAACCAAGGTGGCGGGAGTTTCATTCATGTGTTCGTCAAAGCTTACACAACCCTACTACAAAGTCGCGTAGGGGTACTTAGACGCAGCGTCTATAGCCGTACACGCCACGGGCCGGTCCATGTTCGTGGAATAGAAAATAGAACACGTTGTTAAAAGCGGTTCAGTGGATTATGCGGACGTAGTGGATATAATCAGAGGAACGATACCGGTGTATTTGGACGTCAAGACACAGGAGCTATGTAGTCGTGACACCAATTGAGACTATTACCAGGATTATGTTTCACCGTGCTTCCCATTGGTTAGTTTACTTTGGTTCTCGGTCGTGGCTTGATCCCTAGTCCCTTGTATGTCAATTGATTACAACCCTTACGTCCTAGATAGAAAATAGTCCCTACAAACGATGAAGCACAACAAAATGGAAGATATACAGCCCAGCACACTGTAGGATCACAGTCTACAATGGCTTGCTAGATTAACGTGTAAGCATTGAGAGCTTTAATTCGTTTACTCAACCAAATAGTGCAATTCAAATACTAGGTGGGCTGTTTCGTCTTCTAGAGTAATGCGCTATTATAGACCAAACCAAGCGAACCCATATGACAACGGCGGTCGCTACTTGCCTGGATCCTACTCTTGTTATAGACTCGATAGGACCTAGAACACAGTTGACAAGAGTATATCCATCCCACGACATCATGCCGTGTTACATTAACACACGACGTCTCCTGCATCAACGGGCAATAATACTGATTCAATCTTGACTGAGACGAACATTCCACTCAGAGTGTCACTGTAAACAACAATATTAGCTTCAAGTTTAGTAAAGCCCCATTCACTCTAAATGCAAGTACAAAATTAATTTCCCTACCGCAGGGGAATATCTAGGCGGGGTAGCTTGAGCCGCATACACTACTAAAAGCTATCGATTAAGCGAACCCAGTTTTCAAACAGGTCCCGATAATCCTCCATACCATCCGAAGAAAGGAACTTTCGTATAGAAGAGCGTCGCCGATTGGCCCAGACCATAGGGAAAACGCGGCATCCCGATGTCTCACCTGGCATAGACTAGCAACAGGCGGGGTAAACAATGCGGGGAGTGGCTAGATATCACTGTGTATAAATGGCGAGTGTGCATGTTTTGATACCAGTAAACAACAGTGATGATCATGTTACGCCAACATGTCAGCTCACGGCCTCTTTGAAAAACTCGGTCCGGTCGACTGGGAAGATATGACCTCCCGGACTTCAAATCTACCGGATATAGCCACCGACACCATGTATCTCTCGCGTGCAATCGTGGCTTCACTTCCAGGCACTCATGAGTTACCCACTCCAACAAACTTTGCCGCAGCAGTAACGTCCGACCGGCCACCCGTGTCATCTATACATCTCCCGACAAACCCTGGACTTGGTGGTCATGCTCAGTTGATGGCAGAGGGTCTCACTGGGGAATGGAAAGAGGTTAAAGGAGCCGCCAAGGCGGAACCTAGTTTGGGGGTGCGGGTGTTTTCTATGAAGGGACACGATGGAAAGGGTACTTGGTTTGGGAGAGTTAGTACGCATAAGGGCTATCCGTTTGAGAGATGGAGAGGAGCCATGGTGGGAGAGTTTGGCGAAGGGATCAAGAGTGGCCGGGAGGTTAGAGGAGTAGTCGCTAAGGAGAGGGTAGAGAAGATAAATGTAGATATCGGGAAGGTTGAGGGTAAGTTCTACTATCATCGATAAGTCACTCACAGCTTGTTCTAACATAACAACCTAGTTTATAAAATGGGCGCACAATTCCCCGGTCCCACGGCCGCCCGTGACTTTGTAACCGCCATATTTGTCGCCGAGTCCATCGCACCCATCAAGATACCCTCCCCAGGTCTTCCTCCTCGGGAACTCATCGTGGTCTCTCGTCCATGTAAACACCCGAAATGTCCCCCCGTCCAGGGAACTATCCGAGGACACTATGAGTCTGTAGAGATGATACGTGAAGTAGTTGGGGAGGAGGGAGATATTCAAATTGAGTGGACCATGGTCACGCGAAGTGATCCGGGAGGAAATGTGCCGAGATTTATGGTGGAAAGGGGTACCCCCGGGGGTATTGTTGCCGATGCGGGAAAGTTCTGGAGATGGATTGGGGAGGACGTGGTAAAGGATTATGAAAATGTGGTTATTTACGAGCAGAGAGGAGACGAGGAGGAGAAGCATGTTGATGACGCTGAACAGTATCCACCAGAGAACCAGCAGAATGGTGTTGATCAGAGTACAGGACAAGAGCAATCCTTTGCCCAAGACCAACCTATACAAAGCAAACAAGCTCTCCAACAAGACCAGTCACAATCCCAAGGCAGCTATGACGACTCACCCCACCCCGATCACATGGCCGCCAAAGCAGCAGCTGGAGTCGCCGCAGGAGGTCTCGCCGCGGGTGCCATCGCCTCTCAGACAGGCCACCCCAACAGTCCTCCTCCTCAACTACCCAACCATGTACCATCCCCTCCTCAACCAAACGGTACAGCCGGTGATTCGGATTTCTCCCGCATCAGAACACAATCCACCTCCAACACTATCCGTGGAAACCCCAATTATAACGCCACTGGGACTCCCGCCGTGACAACGACACCCGCAGAACAACCCCGTCGACTAAGTAATGTCTCGGCCGTAGGCCATGGCTCTCCAGCCTCCAAAGAGATACCTCCTCCGCTGCCGACCGTGGCGAATCCCACAGAACACGACAACCACCTCGCCGTGCCCACTCGGATTTCCTCTCCTGACTCCGATGCCCAAAGCTTCCTGTCTGCGCTCTCCGATCAAACTCCCCTGACACCAAAACCACCCTCTCCTACGGGTACAGGGACACCTCACGAGCAGGGCGGCCCATGGCGGTCAAACTTCGGGGCTACAATCCCTCGGTGCCCACGCCCCGCTGCGCCAACCCGCACACTTACCGCTGAAGGTAAAGATGGCCAGCTCGGCCAGAAACAACCTTGGCGTAGACACATGGCGCGGGCTTCCGATGGTCATGAGATGGACTACCACGGAACTCCCCCACGTAGTGGCATCGCCAGTCCGTCGGTGGGGACACAAGCAATGGGGAATGCTGCGACAGTTACAGCCCTAGGTAGTCCGCCTAAAACACCTCGGCATACGCGCTCTATTTCGTCGTCGTTTAGTAGCCAGTCTAATAAGCGCTCTTTTGCAGACCGATTATTACATCGGACGCCCTCGCAGATTGCTGCCAGACAACAAGAGAAGGCTGCAAAGGAAGCTATGAAGGCACGCAAGGCATTTGAAAAGGAGGAAGACAAGGTTTGTAAAGCCGAGGCAAAAATGCACGAGGAAGAGCAGAAAGCGGGCATGAATCAGACACCTGTAGATCATTACACGTCCGTTTCCGGACCTGTAGGACAAGTTCCAGGACGAGGTCCGGAAGCAGTGCCGAGGAGTTTGGATGAGGTTGAGAAATTGAAGAGGGAAATCCGCTTACTTAAAGACCAAAATGCACTTTTACTTGGGAGACTTGGAGAGGCGGGCGTTGATGAAGGAGAGATTGAGAGACTGGCAAAGCAGGTTGCTAATGTTCATAGACAGACAGGAACGGGGAGTTTATTAGGTGGGGGGTTTGGAGCAACTGATGTAGCTTAGATTGAAACATGTGCATAGCAATTTTATTTTGTAACAGACTATCTACTTAAAGTGACTGTGGAAGAAACGGGGTTATTCTACTCACTATGGTCTCGGGGATGGAAAGATTGAGTGCCTTTGCGGATACCACTAGACGGGCTAGTGAGGCGAAGACGGCAGGCTTGGAAGAGACGCCGATGGGGCCATCTAGCCCGATGGACTCAATAAGCTCAATTTCCTTGGATATTTGTTGCTTGGCGGCTTCTAAAGCCGCAACAGGTGGAGACCCGGATAGCCTAGTGAAGACAGAATACCACCTAACAATCTCCCTGATCTCATCAATAAACAAATTCTTCTCCTCGACTGCGAAAAGAGCGTCATCTGGTTGTAACGCCAACGCCAATGGCAACTCCTTCGAAGTACTGCACAGGGTAAGGCGTTCAATAGCAGTGCCCGCAAACTCAGGTGACCCACCATGGTGAGAGACCAACAAATCAAGAATTATATCAGCCGCAATAATAGGTACCAAAGCCCCGTTAACCAACGGACCCGCCGCGGTAGCCGCCAATGAACGAATCTCGTCATCATCGTCGTTTAACGCGGTATACAAAGCTAACAAAGCAGACACCGGCGTCTCCTCGGGATGCGTAGTATACTTGGCGAACGTGACAAGAGCTTCAACAGCGGCATACCGGGTATCAAAGGGCTGGTCGTCATCCAGCGATGACAGAGTCAACTCAGCCCACGAAGAAAGACGCCCAGCCGTGGGATCTGCAAGGGTGGTGATTCCAGAGAGAACAAGGAGAGCAGAGGTGTGTGCGGGGGTAAGAACCGCGGGCATGAATGAGGAGAGAGTAAGTGGCAGGTCCTTCAAGGAAGCTGGTGAGACGGTATACAAGTGTGTATAGATCCGGGCCACGTTCTCCGTGCCTAACGGCGTCGGGGGCAGAGAGATATGTAGTTTCGCTAGGATCACAAGGTCCTCAGGGGACAGCTCCTCGGGCTTCAGGTTCGCCTCGATAGTGGAGACGAATGGGACAAGCGTGCTACGGTGGTTAGTAGCGTACTCTGCGGCGGAAGCCAGCAGCTGGAAGTCTCGAGTGGCAAGGCCAAGAGAGACGGTCCAGCGGATATATTGGATACGTGAGAGTGATCCCAAAGTGAGGAATCTCACTTCTGGCATAGGGATGGCCTTCAATGAGTCAATCTCCATACCACCTTCAACCCGGAACTCCAACGCCGTATTAAGAACACCTAAGAACGCAGCGATAATCTCAGGATGGAAGGCTCTCTTCGTAACCCCCTCAAGTAACACACCGCCCATATCCTTCAACAAATCAACCAAGGCAGACCATTCACTAGCTAATCTCTCCTTCTGGACAACAACATGTCTCTCTAAGACGAAGCCCAAAGCAAGAAGAACGCCGTGAACGTGGTTCTGCTTATTCCGGCCAGTTTCGCCAAAGGCCCGGTGAGATAACTGCGTCATGGTGGCGATCCAGTCGCCTCTTAGCAGACAAGAACACAGAGCACGCGCGGCAATCTCGCGGACGTGCCAAACAGGGGAATCGAGATACTCGGCGATATACACCTGAGCTTCCTCGGCAATACTAGGTGGTGGCCCAGCGCGACGAATCATATCCAAGGCAGGGAAAACAGCCTCAGCAGCGGCAGCTCCAAGAGGGTTCTGCTTGAGGTTGGTGGCGCCCTCTTTAAGAAGTTTAAGGAGAAGAGGGGGAATACCGGGGTACTTGTCATAGTGGATACGGAGAGCCTTGCCGTCCCAACCGGCTTCAATCATGGACTTGTTCTCGTTGGTTCCGAGGAGACAGTCCATTATCGAACGAAGGAGAATTAACCCACAGTTACGGATAGCCCAGACAGGAGACTGGAGACGCTCAGCAGCCAGAGCGAGACACTTGGAGAGGTACTTATCACTACGGACACCCAGGAAGCTCAGCTGGGAAGACTTGAAAATATCCTTGAGACTGTTTAGCGCGTGGACCTGGAATAGACGGCTGCCGAATTCAGTATCAGCGGGCTGGCCTGCAATCTCGATTAACTTGGTCATGACCTCTTCGAAGGAAGGAGTTGCTGAGTTGGCGAGGAGGATGCCCGTGAACATGGCGGGGATACCGGCCGACCGGCGAGTAGTGGACTCTTGCGCATAAATAGCCTCAAGAGACCGTTGGTACCATTTATACAGCAGGGTTTCCTGCGCAAGAGTCTCTGGGGTCTCGAAACTCTTGCTAGCCTGGCAACAAGCGGTGAAGGTATGCGCGGCGGTAGTAAAAGCGCCGCGATGACGAAGGGTGGCTAGCTGGGTGAACGCAAGGTCGCCGGCGGTAATCACGTTTTCACGCGTCGGTGCAATGAGTCCTTCTTTCCCGGCGTTACGGACACCGAGGATGATCAGGCGAACAAGTTTGCTGGATTCATCGACCGAGCGGAAGGAGTAACTGAGGACATCCTTGGTACCCAGACCATCAACCTCTTCCATGTCATCGGGGAGGAAGCCCTCGGGTGAGTTATCACAAAGGATATCCTTGACGAGGTTCCACATGCGGTTACCAAACTTGATCAATTGGGATTGAATAGCCAGCATAGAGGTGTACTCAGTAGAATCATATTTGGTTTCCTGGCATGTCTGGATGATGTATCCCAATGAAGCGAATTCACCATGGGTTGGAGCCTCCTGCACAGCACGAGGAAGGTCCATCTCAGCAAGAAGAATCTTCTGTTCGAGAGTCGACAAGATCCCATTCAGCACAGACAAGCGAGCCTCCGAGGTAGCAGAGAACTGATAAAGAAGGTCATAGATCCGGGCAACACCATTCGCATAATCCGCGCGTCCTGTAGTCGTGGCCAACGCCGATGCTCTGGGGAGAAACTCGCCAATTGCGTCCGCAGCAGTCTGTCCCTCTCCAAGGAAACTGACGAAGCGGGGTTCTGGAAGAATCGCCTTGATCACGGAGGCACTTCCATCCCGAATATCGTCGAACGGGTCCATGAGGAGGTCGAAGAGGGCACGTGACCAGGATTGGTCAAATGTTTGGAAGAACAGAGCATCGTCTTCCTCACCTGCCCAGATGCGGGAGACGTCAGTTTCTTGCTTGATGATACGGACGAGCACCTTGAGACCCATAGTGTGTCTCTGGTACGAGGCTGTAGGGATAAGTTCACCGCGGATAAAGTTAAGGTACCAAGACAAAAAGACCTGGTGCTCCTTGAGAACCCTTTCTAACTCGGGAACAGAGATGTTAAGTACGTTGGTATGTTGCAGCTCCTGCTTCTGTTTCTTAGCCTTCGGCTCGCCGCTTTCAACCTTTGGGTCTGGAACTGCATGTTGGGATTTAATACTCCTACGGACCATGGCAATAGCACCACGGACACGCTTGTACATTGAGTTTGCGATGCCAAGGAAGTCAACGCGGAACTTAGCGTCAGATTCGGAGAAGTATGCGGGAACGTGCTTGACGAGTAAGTCGATAGCGGTCTTAGAGTAAGGCCGGGTGGTGGAAGAACTGGAAACCAGAAGGGACATGGCCAATAAGCGGACATCATAGGATGCCTGGCCAAGGACGCCCTCGAGGATTTCCTCGCGGAGAACAATCGGTTCAATTGCATTCTTCTTCGTGGACTTCTTCGTGTTAAAGGTAGGTTCTTCAACCAGACCCGCCTTCTTACCGACTTGCAAAGCAGCAAGTTGTAACAAGGCCGTCGAATTCAAGTCCGCAGTAATTCTCAATCCCTCCTCGTGTGACTTGTTCATTTCCGAAAGGAACAGAAGTGAGTCAGTTCTCTCGGCTTTGAAAAGAGGCAAGAAAATGTAATTCATGATGTTAACCACAAAGCTAGGATCCGATCCTAAACTTCCTGTGAGAAGTTCTCTCCACGTCTTCACTGTGAACGGAGTGCCAGCCAGAAGACCGCCCTCTTTTGAGGCAGCACGGAGAGCAACGTAGATCGAGGTGACTAGTTTCCCAGCGACTTGGCAGAGGAACTGCTGACGCATCCACTCCATAATTTCGACAATGTATTTGCACCACGCTTTACATTCATCCAAGCCGTCTTCAAGAATGACGATGCCACCAAAGGCTTCCAGGATGAAGGGCAACTCAAGAGCATCCTTTGAGATCAACAGAGTTTGCAACTTCATGGCGGCCTTGACGACAGGCTTGGTCGCTTGTCTAAGCATTGCTCTGACGAGGATTTCAGAGATGTGACGCTGTAAGTCGGCAGATTCCTGCGTCGCCATGTTTTTCTTGGCATTGGTAAGGACGTACTGAACGAGTTCCAAGACATGACGAAGAGCCCGGTCATTGTCCTCACCAGACCATGTCATGTAACTGGTGAAAACTGACAAGACCCCATCCTTACTAAAGATAAACCCTTTCAACCCGTCCGTCTTAGATTTTCCACACGCCTCAACAAAGCTGACGAACCGGTCTCTGTCAGTTTGTGGTGCCGACGAAACAGCCTTCGATTGCAATGTTTCAAAAACCTCCTCGGTAAGTCTACATCATGTTAACATCACCGTCTCATACGTGCGTGGGATCTACTCACTGGGCTTGGTCAGCTGGGTCCTGGGCCTGAAGCCATTGCACGATGGCAATTGCCTTGGCCGAAAGGACGTCTTCTGGGATTGTCATTTTGCTTGACCCAGTGCAGTTTGCTGACGGGACTCAAGCTGGTGGTGGTGTTGGTGAGCGGTGCAACCACTTTAACCCTTGTACGAAGATTTTGCTCCACCAAATAGATCACTAGGGTGTATTTCCTAGATGGGAAGTATAGACTACGGAGTAGAGGACATATGGTGGTTGGAGCAGTATATGCTTCAATTACGGGCTACAAGAGCAGTTGACAGCTCTTACACATGCTACTGTCTTTCTTAAGCTTTATTATTCTTTCCCATCACTGCGTCTCTGTTATTACTTTCATGTACCCCTCACTCGTGAACCTTACGCCCATGTCACATCTCTAACAACCCTATTAACCAACCCTTTTCTGCAGATAGCTTATCGGCACGTGTCCGTGCCCTCCCACAAAATCCCGAACACCTGACTAAAAATTAGTCCTTCGCCCCACAATAACCCAATGGACCCTCTTTTGCAAAAAAAAAAAGTGACGACGGAAACCGACCCTCCTCCCTCTCTTAAAACTTGAGATTTCTCAACCTGACGCAATTTTACCAGATTTCTGGGAGACGGTAACATCACATCAATCAAAATGTCGAAGATCACTGTCGCCAACGTGCGCACCCAGGTGGGCGAGCTCCTTGACTACTCGCTTACTACCAAGAAGCGTAACTTCGTCGAGACTGTCGAGCGTGAGTTTTTCCTTTCCTTTCTGGAGAGTTGGTGATGTTAGTGACATTTTTTACTGACGTGTTTTGATGTGAATAGTCCAGATCGGCCTCAAGAACTACGATCCCCAGCGTGACAAGCGTTTCTCGGGTACCATCAAGCTGCCCATTGTTCCCCGCCCCAACATGGCCATCTGGTGAGTTTTTTCTCCTCAGTCTCTCGCTTTGCCCGAAATATCCTCTAACACAATATCCAGCATTCTTGGTGACCAGCACGATATCGATCGTGCCAAGCACGGTGGTGTTGACTCCATGTCCGTTGATGACCTGAAGAAGCTCAACAAGAACAAGAAGCTCATCAAGAAGCTTGCCCGCAAGTACGATGCCTTCATTGCCTCTGAGGCCCTGATCAAGCAGATTCCCCGTATCCTCGGTCCCGGTCTGTCCAAGGCTGGCAAGTTCCCCACCCCCGTCTCTCACTCCGATGACCTTTCCGCCAAGGTCACTGAGGTCAGATCCACCATCAAGTTCCAGCTGAAGAAGGTTCTCTGCATGGGTGTCGCCGTCGGCAACGTCGAGATGACCCAGGAGCAGCTCGTTGGTAACATCATGCTTTCCATCAACTACCTCGTCTCTCTTCTGAAGAAGGGCTGGCAGAACGTTGGTAGCTTGACTATCAAGGCTACCATGTCTCCCCCTCGCCGCCTTTACTAAGTGTGTGGAGTTGCCGGGGCTATTCTCGAGTTCTGGTGATAGGTTTCGTTGGGGCAGTTGGGGATTAGGTTTATGGATGTAGATCTTGGCGGATGCGACGGAGATAGGGATGCCTTGATTGGTGGTTTTTACTCTGTTGGTTTGTTGGGGTTTGGCCTTATAGGCTGAACGGTCGGGGTTGGGTCCTGTATTCCTTCCTCACACCATCTATGTTTTTGATGGCTTGATTTCTAATTTCCCTGGTGGAAAAACAAAAATGAGAATTAAAAAAATTCATAAAACAAAGTATCTTTCTGTACTGTAAACATGTGAATATGTTAGAGTTAGGGTTATACTGTCAGAGAAAAAGATGTGATTTGCTGAGACATGATGTGTAAGCTAAGCGGGGTGATGGAGGTAAGGATGGATGTTATTTCCAACATTCAGGAGATGCTGATGTCAATTTGGTTTGAAGTGTTTTATGCAGAAAGTTCTAAAAAGTAAGGTAAGTTCCGGGAGTTGCCATGTATAGACCCCACATGTATGACGTTTTGCACTAGGACTGGAGCTAGAGCCATGTAGATAGCTGTCGTCGCATTTGTCCAAGGCAGTGCAAATACGAGCGAGTTCTAAACGAATTGCACATTTTGTTTTGTCAATCTTTTTTTCTTTTGAACATTCAACCATCTAACAACCAGCCAAACGACAGCTAAAATGCCCGACGAAAACCCCACCCTCGAAGAAACGATTGCCCGGTTGCACGACTCTAAACCCCCCGCCACCGACACATTCACATACCTCACCATTATCGAAAAGTCTCTCTCGCCGGCTCTTCTCCCGACTATAACCAAACTGCTACAAGATGAGCACTTATGTCAAGAGATTGGCTGGGATCTAGTTGACAAACTAATCGTGATCCCCGGGAGCGCTGAAGCCTTGAAGACAGTCGCTAGACTGGGAAATCCCCGAGAAGTGATTATCAAAGTTCTAGAGACACTTGAGCGTTTCGGCGAGGGAGATGAGGAGGAGGAAGATGAACGGTTCAGCGTTTTACTAGGCATGTTGGGGATTCTCCATGGTAGACTTAAAGTGCGGGCGCCCTCTAGATTTCTCCACGAGACTCTCCGAACCGTGGTAAAAGCGTATTCACCGCGACCTACCCCGCTTACCACACGCGCGGTCATATCACTTGTACATAATCTCCGCCCGGGTGCTACACGACCACCCCTGCCTGTCCGTCAATCAAGTACCGTGCTCACCCCCACATTCACCCCGGGGACATCAGACAAGACGGCGCCGGACCCGGAAGGCGATGGAGGTACGGTGCCAAGAGCGGGAGAGGGCGAAGTTGTGACGAGTTTGTTGAGATGTTTTGTTACGTGTGTTGTGGAGGCGTTTGTTAACGGCAATGATATGGGTTGGGCGGCGAGGTATGTGGAGTTTTTGTGGCCGGAGAGAATTGTCCAGGGGAGGACAAGTGCGTTGGTGGCATATAGAACAGAGGGAGAGTTGGTGGCTAGAGATGGACAGATTGGAGAATTGGCGGTATGTATAGCGAGATTGATCAGATGATGAGATACTAACACTGTGTAGTCACTCGCTACCGACCTTGGTATTACAAAACTCGAGGATGCCCAATTAAAGGAGCTCCTTGAAGATTCATTGAATATCTTCCCTCTTAACATCGACCTAGACCCATCTCACCCTGAAGAAATCAAGCTCTCATCTGGCGGTCTAACCTGTCTAATAACCTATTGGATTTTAGCCTCTGAGCTCTTCGCCGCGCCGCACTCTATCCCCTCACTCTCCATATTCCCGCACCACTCCGCCCTTCTCAGCCGCTTCCTCACCTCTGACCCCAACGCCTGCATTACCGCGAACCCAGGCACTCTGGAGTGTCTAGTTGTCATGGGTCTATACTTCACAACCAACAGCCAGATAACCAGCGACGGAGCCACGGTGAGCTTTATGGAATATCTCCACCGGGTGACCCTCATCGCCGTGTTCCACCCTTCCCTTCTCGTACGGAATGCTGCGACGAAACTAGCAGGGGAAGTCCTCCATCAGAACCTCGACGATGCAGACCGCCTACGCATCTTGGAGGATTTACTAGAGAACTGCATCTTCTCTACTCTCCAAGCCCAAGCTGTTGTATGGCTTCGTGAGGAATTATCCATCGGACTCCCAATCGCCACCGCACGCGCAGAAATGCCAATGTCCCCTGTAAAACCGACAAGCAACAGGTTCGCAAGCACAGAAGCCTTGGATACATTACAATATGTATTATTTCCACCATTGGCAGGACTCGTTGGTCAGGAAGGAGAAGAGCTTAAAGAGACATGGACAGGGAATTATCCCATGTGGATGCAGGCTGTCAACCTGGCTCTCTTGGTTTTTGGGAGTAAAGGACATCCTTCTACATACCGCGTTCTAGTCCCCTTGGGAATGCCCGAGGCTGTCGAGGAGAGATATTTAATCCCGCTTTCCTCAATCGCCCGTAAGATTGGTCCTGACGGGGCCATTCTGTTGGATAGAATAGGTAGGGTTTCCATTTAAGTGTAAGTTTTAGGGTTGATTGAATGAGGGGTAAGTGGCCAATTAGATAGTCAATGGAACCTTTTATCAGTGACCTCTTTTGGTAAGGTGTGGGATCTTTATTGTAAGCGATTGCCGAGGTAGGAAATAATGTATGTAGTCTAGATGCGGTGATGTCTCAGATAAGTGCGGGATATAAAGAGGCGGGGTTGGCAGTCGCGGTTGCTGAAATGAGTGTTTACTATGTACAACTGTCTGTTATTTCTCGTTAACTATCAAAATGACCAATTCACCGAAAATGACGCCTGCAATCCAAATTGACCCTCCGCTGGCAGAGGATTCTCCCAATCCTGCCGCTCCCGCCGCCCCCGCTGTCCCCGAAATCTCTCTATCCCCTCCGGAAGAAACTACCGACGCCCGTCCCTCGACAATCCATCGAATCGGCTCATCTCTTCGTCCCGACTGGACTCGAAGTCACACCTCGACATCAATCAGTAAACCCCCTCTAGTCCGGCACGCCAGCGCCGACAGCGCCATTGCTCTCAACACCGAGTCTTCATCGGATGAAACCCACCGTACTTGGCGCGGTTCGCGAAATGATAGGTCCGGTCACTTTTTCAACGTTGGCCAGGATGGGACGAATTCCCGAGTTGAGATGGATCCGTCGAATGGGAGGATCAACCTCTCGTTGAATGATGGTGGGCGACGCTCTGGCCTTGGTAGATTGTTAGGTGTAAAACGCCGGAATTCTACGGTTTCCCAGACTGATGTGGTTGCGGAGGCTATGGATGGGTATCTTGGAACGGATAATCTAGAGGGCCCTGAAGATCCCGAAGCAGCAAGGGTGGCGGCGGAAGTTCCCAAGCCGAAGGTCATTGAGAGTGGCGATGGACATGAAGGGGCGGTTCATGTGCCCCGGATGAACATTGTGATCATGGTAATCGGTTCACGCGGCGACATCCAGCCATTTTTACGTATCGGACAGGTATTAAAGCGGGATCACGGCCACCGGGTCCGTGTTGCTACACATCCGACTTTCAAAGACATGACAGAGAAAGAATATGGCTTAGAGCATTTCTCCGTAGGTGGTGACCCGGCCGCCCTGATGGAGTTCATGGTGAAAAACCCTAGTATTGTGCCGACGTTTGAAAGTGTCCGGGCTGGCGAGATCGGGAAGAAACGCGCAACGATGCAGGAGATGTTTGAGGGGTTCTGGCGCAGCTGTGTCTGTCCTACTGATGACATTGAAAGACCGTTTGATGCGGGCCGGCTATCGATGAGTGACACGATGCCATTTGTAGCGGATGCTATCATTGCCAATCCGCCCAGTTATGCGCATATTCACTGTGCAGAGGCATTGAATATCCCGTTGCATATTGTCTTTACATTCCCTTATAACCCGACCCAGGCGTTCCCTCATCCTCTAGTCTCTATCAAGAAGACGGATGTGGAACCTGGAGCGGCAAACCTTATGAGTTACCCGTTGGTAGATGTCATGGTTTGGCAGGGTCTAGGCGATTTGATTAATACGTTGCGTATCCGTACGTTATCGCTTGACCCGCTCTCGGCGTTCTGGGCCCCGGCGGCTCTTTCGAGACTTAAACTTCCGTACACATACTGCTGGAGTCCAGGTCTGGTTCCTAAGCCTGGCGACTGGGGTGATAACGTGGATATTGCGGGATTCATTTTTGCACAGAACGGTGGCGACTATCAACCAGAGGAGAGTCTTGTAAAGTTTCTCGAGGCCGATGATGAACCGCCTTTATACATTGGTTTCGGCTCCATTGTAGTCGACGATCCTGCTAAATTTACCGAGATGATTTTTGAAGCTGTTCGAATCACTGGGAAACGTGCACTTGTCTCTAAAGGCTGGGGAAAGCTCGGTGGTGACAACGTCCCTGACTACATCTACATGCTCGGCAACATCCCACACGATTGGCTTTTCCCTCGGGTTAAAGCCGTCGTTCACCATGGCGGCGCAGGAACCACAGCTGCCGGACTGAAGAATGGGTTACCAACCATGATTGTCCCGTTCTTCGGCGATCAGAATTTCTGGGGAAACATGGTAGCCAAGTCGCGGGCGGGGCCGCTAGCTATCCCGTATAAACAGTTAGATGCCGAGAAGATGGCTGAGGGAATGCAGTATCTATACACAGAGGAGGCACAAGAGGCGGTGAAAAAGTTGTCGGAGTCGATTGCACGGGACGGTGATGGCGCGGAGAATGTGGTGAACTTGTTCCATTCTCATTTGGATTTGAAGAAAGATGCTTTTAGATGCTCTATGCTCGAGGGCCATGTTGCCGTCTGGGCTACCCGATGGGGCGCATTGAGACTTAGCCCACTAGCTGCGGCAGTCCTGGTGAAACATAAAAAGATGACGTGGAAGAAGTTCCATCTCATCCAACACCACGAATTCAAAGATTTCAACGGGCCCGGAGAACCGGTGACCGGGGTAATAGCCACTCTAGCGGAGAACCTCGGACGAATCTTTTACCACATGGCCTCAGTCCCAGTGAACCTTGGAAAAGCGGCAAGTGGTAAGAAACTAGTCAAGTCTGTTCGATACGTTAAACCCCGGACGAAGACTGGCTCGGCGGCCGACCCTGAGGGACCTACGGTGCTTTCGCACAGTTCGTGTGCTGTGCAGATGAATTTGAAGAATGAGCCTGTTCCTGAGGATCCGAGAGGGCCGCCAGGGGGATTCCCGGATCCGAAGGATGAGTATCTCCGGGCGGTAGTTTATGGGATTGGGAAGTCGGCGTTGGTGTTGGCGTTTTTGCCTCTGCTTGTTGGTCATTCTATTGCCCAGGGATTTCATAATGCGCCGCGGTTATACGGAGATACCACGGTTAGAGCACAGCCTAGAGTCACGGGGTACAAAAGTGGGTTGAGAGCGATGAGATCGGAGGTGTGCTATGGGTTATATGACGCTGTGACGGGTGTCATTACGCAGCCTGTTCGGGAAACAAAGAAGGCTGGTATGGTGGGATTGATTCGTGGGGTAGGATACGGACTGGGTGGGTTAGTATTGAAGACTCTCGCGGCGGTTACGGCACCTATTTATGCAGTCAAGGGGGCAATGCGCGAGATACGGAGGAATCAACAACCCAAGGCGTGGGTTCGTCGGGCGAGAATCATCCAAAGTGTTCGGGAATACGAAGAACTTGATGAAGCGGAACAGAAAAGGGTAGAGGAGATTGTGCTAAATGACTGGAAGATAGCAGCCGAGTTATTTGTCACGGTGACTAAGACGAAACGGGACTCTGGTCTCGGTGGACTGCTTGGTCGGACAAGAGCGGCAAAGGATATTGGTTCTCTATTTGATACACGCAGTGGAGTGAAGGGTGCATTGGAAGCGTTGAAGAGAGGCGACTCATTAGAGAGTGTGTTAGCAAGTGCCGGGGGGCGGAGTCTAGGCAAGTGTTGGAAGACGAGCTACTACAACGCGGAAGAAACGGGAGTATCAGTGGCACCGGAACATAGATTTGATGATGATGAGGGATGCACAGCACGGTGTATGAGACGGAGAGATATATTTGTGGAGAAAGTTAAGACTGGCTTGGGGATATAGATTTATTAAGATAGGTTTATGGTGCTTTTTACACAGATACTTTCATTAGAGTTGACAATCCACATGCGTGCGGTGTCTGACGATGTTTGACGTAGATGGACGGTCATGGGTTCTTCGGCGTATAAAGGGGCAAGATTTGTGTAGGATATTGACGAGGCAGAGAGAGAATGAGTGGACAGCGTCTGTAGTAATATAGCCTGGGTTAAAGGACCATGAACTAGAGGGGCAGGATGGTTGTCATAAGGAGTATAGTGGATTTTATGGGCGTTATAAGATAAGGCTGAGAAGTTGAAAAGACCCAGTGATGTAGGAAGATATGTTGTTGGCGGGTGGGTTGGAGATGTACGTGCTATTTCGTTAGTATCTTGAAACCCGCTCAGCCGGAGATTCTACACACCTTTAATAACCCGTCTATGAGTCTCTCTCGCCTCTTTAATAAACGCCAAAATCCTCTTCTCCTGAACATAAACAACCTCACCAACCCCATACTCTCGTAAAATCTCCACCAAATATCCCTCTGATAAGCCCTCTTTCACATCTGCAATAGTCTCTTTACACCACGCTTGTCTCCCGTCAAGCTTCATCCCATCTTTCCAGCCTTCTTTCCATGCCACAGATCCACCCCGCCATAATCTCACCGGGAACCCAACGGCCGGAACATGGTCATTATCCGCGCCATCTGCAGAAAGGAGATGCGGAGCTGTAGATAACGGGAAATGAACAAGGTGGCTCGTCAATGACGGTTCTGTCTCCGTAGCTAGTCGGGTAGATACCCGTGCTGGAACCCGGATAGACTCCAACGTCCGACTAAGTAAGAAACTCGCCGTTGGTGTCAAATAATCCAAAATCTTCTTCCCTTCTTTCCCCAACATCGTGCTCATCTTCACCAATCATCTCCCATATCTCCTCAAAGTCTCTCCAAATCCATGACATCATCTAATTTTCTGTCTAGGGTTAGGGTGAACCTGAAACGGCAATCCTCTTTCCATTGAAAGCAATCCGTCTAAGCGCAAATAGAAATATCTTCTCTCTCAGGTCATCTTAGCTGAACCTTGACAAGAAAAAACAAAAACACTAAATTTCTCATCTTCATTATTTCTTTATTTTCATCTGTATATTGCATTATTTAGAAGAAAAAAATGGCATTTTTCAGCTCGTTAGTCGTGCCTCCAACGGCCCCATTGAACCTTGATATCGCCGCCATCAGCGGCATCTGTGGCTCCATCAGCATTGCCTGCTGGGTGGTCGTTTTCACGCCACAGATTCTTCAGAATTTCCGCCGGAGTAGCACTGAGGGACTCAGTGTCAAGTTTGTAGTTGTCTGGCTAGCAGGCGATGTGTTTAACATTCTCGGGGGTGTCCTGCAACAGATTCTACCAACAATGGTAAGTCACTTTTTTCTTCTATTTTTATCCCAAAAAATCAATTCAAAAACTAACATGTCCAGCTGATTCTCGCGGTTTACTACACCATTGCCGATATGGTTCTGCTCGCCCAGTGTTTCTATTACAGAGGCTTCACACTGTCGGATGACCCGCTTCCGGCCGTCCAGGAGGAGGACTCCCCCGACGAGAATACCCCACTTATTCCCGCCGCCGATGCCGCTGCTGTAGCCCCGCGTCGCCCCTCCTGGACCAACCTCTCGCCGGCTGTCCCGCTTGTGGAAATTTCCGACGAGCCGGTTCCTCGTCGGTCCTCTGCTATGCAAGCACTGTTGTTCAACGGAACCGCCGTGTTAATGGTGATCCTCGCCGGGATCTTCGGCTGGTTCGTTTCCGCTCGGAACCATACTGTTCCCAGCCCTTCTCCTGACCCGGCACCATCTGCTCCTGAATTGAACTTTTGGGGTCAAATTTTCGGGTACATGTGTGCTGCTCTATACATCATTTCACGCATTCCCCAGCTCATTCTCAACTACCGTCGTAAAAGCACTGATGGTCTGAGTATGTTATTTTTCCTATTCGCCTGCCTAGGGAACGTCACATATGTTCTGTCCATCCTCGCCTATGACGCGCCTTGTGGTGAGCCTTGCTTACCTGGCGATAAATGGGCTGCCTACTGGAAATATGTCCTGGTGAATAGCTCTTGGTTGGCAGGGAGCTCGGTTACCCTGGTTCTAGACTTTGCTGTTTTCACGCAGTATTTTCTATATGATGTGCGCGATGTCGAGTAGGTAGGTGGTATTTTGCATCCTTTGACGTGACGTGACTGCCGTCTTTAGATTATTATTATACAAAATAGACAAAGAATGAAAAATAAACCCCAGTAATTTCCTCACGCGTATGATTGGTCCGCCTACCTTTTCCAAAGAAAAAAAAAATCCCCTCGAAAAAAATCCCCGATCATTACTTCCTCTTTTTCATTCACACCACCCAAAATGCCGCCCAAACGAACATCCGCCACAACTCCGCTCCCAAGCTGCACCACGTGCCGACTCCGCAAAGTCAAATGCACAGGCCCCCCGGTATCCCCATCGACTAAATGCCACTCCTGCGCTCGTCTGAATCACCCATGTTCCCTCACTCTCGGCGCATCATCCGATGTCTCAGTAACCGCGGCGCGAACAACGCCGACTCGCCGGGTAACAGAAGCCGGCACCGAGCGAAAGAGAGCCCAGAAGGCCTGTGCGGGGTGTCGCGTGGCAAAGACGAAATGTGACGGCGGCGTTCCGAGATGTGCTAGGTGTGTTGCTGGGAGTGTGGATTGTGTTTATCTGGTGGGGAGACGAGGAAAGGAGAAGCCGAGGACGGAGGAAAATAAGGCTCGTGCGGAGGATGGGAGACCGCCGAATGGGCCGGGTAGTCCTGAGTTTCTTTCGGAGGCGTTGAGGAATCGGGTGAGGGATTTGCAGGAGTGGACTAATGAGGCGATATTGGGGAATAAGAATTTCTTGACGACTCATTTTGAGGCTTATTTTCGACATGTGGCGCCATGTCCGCCTTTTTCACTATTTCAACAAAGAGGTCTATATCAGTTACTATCTTCAGGGAATCTCCCACCCTCACTGGCCGCGGGAATCTGCGCCGTCACAGCCCCTTATCTACTCCCTCTATCCGCCTCGACGGACTTCGCTGTCAACTGTACCCGGCAAGTTGAATTCCACCTCTTCCGAAATATCGGCTGTCTCTCCCCCGGCCACATGGTTCTCTACGCGTTGGCAATCCTACATAATGTGATGCTAGATAAGCCCGCCAAGGCATGGCAAATCACCGCCTTGGCCGTCCGGCTGGTCGTCGGGTTACAGGTTAACTGGGAGGATACAACACACTCGGAAGGCTGGGATGTCACTGGAGAGGAAACAAGACGGGCGGCGTGGGCTTTGTTTTACCTGGATAGATGGTGTGCGGGCGGTTTTGACGCATATCTGTGTGCCCGGGGAGAGGACTTTCGCATTCGCTTGCCTTGTGGGGAGGGTCTCTTTCAGGATGGGGTGGGGTCGTTGGTGGGACGGTTGGCGGATGTGCCGGGGATGGCGGAGGGGGGAGCGGCGTTTGCGGTGAGAGTTGTGGGTTTACGACATCGGATATTAGGTCTTACCAAGGAGATTTGGAAAGGTCTACCGGGTGTTGAAGTGTCGTCTGTGATGACTAAGATTCAGGCACTTCAGAGGACAATCACCTCTCTTCGCCCATTAAGTCTGATTGATGTCTCCTTCGTTTTGACATCACTAGATCCTCAAAGTAGACATGAGGGTGTCTACATGTACACCTGGATATGTACTTTACACATTGAACTCTACCAGTTCAGTATCCCAGGACACTCCGAGTCAGCACCTGAATCCCTCTTAGCGAAATTCCCTCGTGCCTTCCTCCAAAAAGCTCAACGTCAGGCCGTCGCATTCGCAGTAGCATTATCATTCTTTTGGAAATCCCTCCTCGCAGCCACAGATATCCCCACCTTCCATAAGGCAGATTTATTCATGATTCCGTGTGTCCGGGCTGTTATCCGGACGTTGATTCTGGCGGTTAAACAGGGGCTTTACCACGGGTTACCTGAGGGGACGACGGCGCCGTTGGATCCGCGCGGTTTATTAACCGAGTATGATTTGGTGGATTTGATGAATGTCTCTTTGGAGTTTATAACCCCCTTGACCTTTTCCGTCCCATCTCTCGAAAGACCAGTAGCCGTGTTACAAGAGGAAGTTTCCGCCTTTGTAGCATCTTTGAAACCAACGATTCTTCCCCCTCACCCGACAAGTCCATCCTTCCCACTTCCCCCACCACATTCGATTCTGGCAGAGCCTTCGGAAATGCAACTCCCTGAACTCCCCGCTCCAAACTCAACAGATCATCTTCCGCCTGGAACTCCCATGTTACTTGCCGAAGCGCGCGGGTTTCGTAGGTGGCATTTGGGTATTAATGAAGGTACTTCCTCGTCGAATGCCGGTGAGGGAAGTGATGAGGTGGCGATTACATACATGGAGCATCTCCGTGGGGTTGATGGCACGGCAAGCTTATAGCCGTTCTTTTTAAAAATTCGCTCCGGGGACTTCCCCCCAGTCAAAGTCCCGCATCATTGAGTCCCAGTCTAAATCTTGCCCTTCTGGGGCCGTTGTTTCCGGTTGTGTCACTGTTGTGTCTTTTTCCGGTTGTTTTTCTGTCATCGGGGGAGGACGCGGTGTAGGTCCGGAACGAGACATGCCTTCTAAAAGGACCTTCCATCGGCGTAATGAGTCATATGTCACGGGACTTCCAATTCTCATACCCATCTGTGAACGGATTCCCAAGGACGGAAGGACATGTTGTAACTGCCAGAAACTTTCCATAATTTTCACAAGGCGAACGGGGAGATCGTTGGGAAGAAGTGAGTACTCTCTCAACATGGACGTGCAAGACCGGATAGTCGCCAAGACAGTCGGTGTATCCAAATGAGTTGCCAACGGTGACAAAGATACCCTTAGAATAACACAACTCGCATCAAGTAGATACCTCCATAGATAATAAGGCATGTGATGTAAAAACCCATTAGCAGCATGTAACTCACCGGCCCTCTCCACCAAACACTTTGCCGTTCCATACGCCCCCATCAATAACGGAGCCGCCGGGGTAGCCGTGACGAAGGCATAAGCCTGGACTTCTAACCTGGCACATAACAAGGTGAATGTATCCAACGGAGACGGAGAAGACCACAACGAGCCGGCGGCGTCAATGTCGGTTTCATAGAGGGATAATGTCGACGGGGCGATATGTTCAGAGTGAGAAAATGTTGCCATGGCGGAGTTTGTTAGGCGGTGACTAATATTTTGGGCGGCGATAAGTCGTGAGAAATAGGGGGATGTGTTGAATAATGGGGAGTTTGTCAGCGCGTGGTTGAATAGGCCGAAGGCAGCTGGACTGCCGTTTATACAGGCGACACTGAAACCGTTAGCCAGAATCTATCAAGGCACTGTTAATACTTACCGTTGGCTAATAATATTACATCCCGCCCACGTATACCCCCCTTCTTCATCCGTCGTATCGGTCCCTTTACACCCGAAGCCGAAATGCGGATGACATCCTTTCATAGTATGTAAGCCCAACGTGACAGCCCCGGCATTTGCTACCGACATGTACACCATACTCGGATCGGTCATCAACCTAACCGACGGTAACGGCCAAGCACAAAGCACCAACAACGCATTCACCGTACCAATAGTCACCGGCAATTTCCCAAGTTCCTCTCTCACCAACCCGGGAACAACATCGTTTAGGAATGGAAGAACCGTACTATCTCGGGCATATCGCCGCGCAGACACCGAGATGAGCACCCAGAAGAGAAGAGGCGATTTATGATATATCCGGTCGGGGTCGCGGAGCCGGATGATAGGGAAGTATGGGTGGAAATGGAGGAAGTACATATCCATGTAATACGAGATATCGCCCCGAGAAAAAACCCGATCGGCCAGCGTCCGAGGGGCATCAGCAAGGGATATCGGCTCGTTTGGGACTGGTGTATGTGGAGACCCGGGAACCGACGGACTAGGAATCACAGCCGGCTGGGGAATAACCGGGGCGGTAAAAATCTGTGGAGCCGGTCTGACAGCCGTTCCACCCTGTGTACTTGACGCAGCGGCTCCCGAACCTAAGGAACTTTTAATAGTCTCCAATTCCAGCTCCAACATCTCCAGTTTACTCCTTCTTGTCGCCCGCTTATGCGATTTATCAACGACGCAGGAAACCCCCATCTTGACACACCGGGAACAACTACCACCCACTACACTCGCGTTACATCGGACCTAGAGTTAGTTAGAAAGGTGTTCATTTTGGGGAGGGAAGGGGGCGATTATCCCCGTGACGAACCTTGGAATCTCGACATGCCGTGCACGCTGTGTTTCGGCGGATTTTATCCTGTGGTGGATTCTGCGGCTCCGCAGTCGGTGTCGATGAGCGGCCCGTCGCCTGTCCATTCGACCATGTTGCCTCCTCCCGTTGCGAAGCCTCCGCTTGTGTGTTATATGAGTTCTCCATTTCACTATTCTCTTACTTTTTATAAAAAACACAGTAATTCTCAGACCTCCTATTCAGACGGCTTTTATGTAAAAGTTTAATAGGGTTAGGGTATTTCCTTGGCGTGAGATGTAAGCAGGGGTGAGATTGATAACGTGTATTAAGGTGATATATAAGAAATGAAAAAAAAGGTCTAAAGAGGAAGTAGCAATCTACTTCTTCTCCTTTACCTCCTGAGTTCTAGGAGCAAACAATCGCCAAACCAGCCACAGGAAACCTCCGAGGATAGCCGCTCCAGTGCCGAGAGTAATTACATCTTCAAAGCCACTCTTCAAAACCGGCACATGAACCTGTAACGTCCCCTCCGAACCCGAGACATGCCAAAATGCCGTATCGGGGTCAAATAGCCCTTCCATCCCTTCCAAGGAATCAAACGGGCTCATTTCCAACCCTTCAATCCCACTACACGCCCAAAAGACCTCAGCCTGGGGAATTTCTACCGTGGCCTTGCCGGTGCTGGTGGGTTCTAAGTAGCGAAGATGCAGAGGGATCTCCACCGACTCTGCGGTTGACGGGATACGGAAGAGTGCGGTGGAACCCCAGGTGGGGGTACTGTAGACGGGTTTCTCGAGGTCGATTGGACTGGATATGTATCTGGTCTCAGAAATATTCTTTGATTCGAGGAAGAGGGCATCGGAGAGTTGGTAGCGGTCGGGGAAGATTGTCTTTGGGAGGGTTAGATATGTGAATAATTCACATGTTTCTTCCACGTCGAATACCGGTCGAGATATCTCAGAAAGAGAAAGGCGCATGGTGGGATGTAACCCCGTCTGACCAACCCAATCACTTTCCACCCGTCCCTGTCCCTCTCTATGTCTCGGGGCAAACGAGAATAAAACCGGGCCAGGCCTCTTTCCATCTCCCAGGACGGTAAGGAACCCCGATATACCGATGTGTGTCTCGGGCATATTCACGGGAGTCCCGGTAGTTAAAAGACCCACCTCCGTACGGGGAATTCCATGACGAGCTTCGAGAAGAGTTGCTTGGAGGGGGACATTGGGTGCTGTCGGCCAAAGAATAGATACCTTGAGAGTCGATGAGGAGAAACTAAGGGTGATGGAGTGGGCGGTGGAGAAGCTGGTTATGTGCTGGGAACATAAGGATGATGGGGGACAGAGTGTCTCTGAGAGGAGGGATATCAGTGATGACGGAGAGAAGCCTGGAAGGTATAAATGGGCTTTCCCGTCAGGGTGGTGTATAAAGTTCTATATCTTGTTAGTTTCTCTTGCAAAAACACATGTATGTATCTCACTTACCTCCTCGATAACATCGCCTACTACCCCTTTCACAGCCTCAAAATCCACCGTCCCAAAGACTCTTCCGCCCGGTGCACCGCCTTTAGTGAAGGGCATTCCAACATCACCATGATCCCCACTAACACACTTAAAAATCCAATCATCACCAGCAGTTCTAAACACATCCGGGACCTCCTCCCCTATAATCGTCCATCTCTCCTCTTTCGTCCCCATCTTAACATCCGGCCCCGCAAGCTCCCGCTCCGTAACCGTAATCTCCTTCGGATCCACCGCCGTCTCCACCGGATGTGAAATGGTAATTCTCCGCTTCATGATATATTCTCAATACCTTCAATAGCTATGACGTACATATATCCACCAAAACCCCAAACCCAACCTCCACGTCCACCATGTTCTACAAACACGTCTTATTCCTAACCCTAATTCAATGCGCTTAGTCATCTCGCTTACACGATACAGAGCAACTGGAAATAAGGCGAATTAGCCGCCAAGATTGGCACGGGCGAAATGTGCATGTATTATGGGTTTTTGAGTACAAGAAGTGCAGGTGGATGGCATTTGGTGGACCTGCCAGTCAGTGTCGTTCGTGGGTGATGGAGGGTGCGTTACGGGTTCACCGCTTGTTAGGGGATTTGTTCTGTGCGTGCGTGCGTTGAAGACGGGATTAGCTTTGATATTTGCCGTGTTGCGTTGGCTGTGCGGAGTATGTATTGTATGTACATACACACATACATACCCACATACGATATAACTGAAGTGGTTTACGACAGACGGTATAGCTTATGCATATGCGGATAGAGTTTCCTGTTTATAACACGCACAAACGGCTGTAACTTCCCCTCGATATTCCCCCAAGAAGAATCTCGACCCATTGTCAATCCCGTATCCATCTCCCGACATGCATACCCGCGCGCCCGAGACTCGCTAATCATCCAATCCACGCCGCAAGGCATAACCACTCCATTACTTCCCAAGTCGCAACAAACAACCGATTTCCGCTGCCTGCCAATCCACGTCTGGGTGTTTTTACATTTTTCAATGCTCCGACCATGTTCCCCTCCACATACCCCAGGAGAAAAGAGAGACCAGAATCGTCACCGGAATGGCACGCCATTTAAACTCGTCTCTCCTCCTCTTCTATTACAGATAAACACGTTCCTTGATATATCAAACGGGCACGATACGGTACCTTCTCCAAAATTTCCGGGTGGCCTGGTCTCGCTATATCCGGTGGGGGGTATATCAATCTATCTCCAGTAATGAACTATTCACTACCNNNCCGGTGGGGGGGGGGAGACATGCGTGTGCTCTGTCAGTCAGTCACGCCTCCCGTCATCTCCCCGTGAACCTTGTAAGAACCATTCATATTTCTTCGTATCTACAACACACAAGATAGATATCTCCATGTCTTGACTTGCCTGCCCGATCGCCTGGCAGCCCTGACACCCATCACGCACAGATCCCAAAGTGCCGCCCCACAACCCAATCTTGCATCCTCCATGATCAAAGCCAGCAAATCCCACCGGGACTCCGCAAGCAAGTAAGCCAGTCAGCCGAGTCGCCAAGCTGAGGAGGTCCCGTGCCTTGAACACAAACATGATGCCTTGTCTATTGATTGACATTGTATTGTATGTACCTAGACAAATACATACAGACATAGACACACGCACACACACACCTGTCAATATCGCGCAACATTCACCCGTTTCACCATAGCAAATATTGCACCCCCACCCATGCCACGCCATGCCATGCCACGATCCTGATCGCCATGCTCCCTGCGTAAATAGCCCCCTCATTCGGCGAATCTAAAGCCCGTACCGAGCATCGTTCGTCCGTCCCGCATGCCGACATTCAATGTTTTATTAGACGTCTAATTGGCCAATTCCCGGTTCTCAAGATGCAAACACAATCCGTGATATCACGATTCGAAAACATCTCCCAGCCATAATAGTTTAATGGTTAGAATATCACGTTGTGGATATAGGACCTCCTACCTTCACTCTAAATCCGTGGTGATCCATGTTCGATTCATGGTTATGGCACATGTCTTTTTGGCATGTTGTCTCTCTGTTTTTTTTTGTCTGTCTATCCCACAACCCGTAGCACAAGCCATTCCAGTTTTCCTGTTTTGTTTAGCCGATGCGTCATGTACGGAAGCCACAATCCTCATACCCTAGCTTCTAAGGTCCGAGTTTCTATTATCACGTCCGTTCGTTCAGCTAACAGCCGGGCCGGCAGTTTGTTTTACACCGGAATGTGGGTTGATGATCGGATTTCGGAGTGGTTTAAAAGGCCATGAGTGGGGTATGTCGGGGTTGCCGGGTTTCATGATTCAACTACGCTTGACGGGATAGAATAGACGAGATACATTTTGTTATCAAAAACAAACCAAGTGGTATCTACGCGCGGTAAGTGAAAACAAAATCCAAAAAAGACACTGAACACATCAGGAACGTCCAAGTTTAACGTCACATCTCCCTCTCTCTCCATCGGCATCCTTTATCCCGAAGCGAACCACGTTAACACACCACCATGTCTCACAAAGAAACGACAAAAACCCTCACTCGGGAGATTCATAGCTTAAAAAATAAATCTAAATCCCATGACAACCTCAGCTCTCCAGCTAACCATGACGGGATACCGGGCCGAGAAAGGAAGGGAAGGAAAACGATATAAGAGGAGTAGTTCGTATTTTTGTGGCACGCTATGTCACTACCAAGTAAAGCTGACAGCCCGTGTCTCTGCCGTGTCTATGAATTCCTTTTACCTAGTTTGTACACTCGCTTCTAATTCTTTGTATGTATGTATGTATGTGTTTTTGACTGTCTATGGGATAGCTGACTTTCCCAAATTAATCAAGACATTTAAGGTAAATCACTTTTTTTTTGTTTCCTTTCAAAACCTCCCTCGGCGTGCCACAAGGGAAACTCCAGCCACATTGTATGTTAGCCTTGTGTTTGTAGTACTTACAAAGTTGAGAAGATAGAATATCTCCCGTTGAACCCGTTACACTTGATTGGTTTGAGTGGCGGACTTGATGAGAGTTTGTACATACATACAATATATAAAATGTCTATACATGTCTCAACTAGTGTCAAACACGTCATGCAAACCTCATCGTCATGAACCCTAGTAAGATCTCTTTGAACAATTCAAACAAAAGCCCTGTCTGTATCAATCATCTATTCTGTACCTCCAAAATCCACGTACATAGATTCAAACAAAGTGACCTGCTTATGGCGGTTATCCTCATGAATCCTCCATATCCCTTCATCCTTTTTTCCGGACATCCATCAGCCAGCTGACGCCACTTGGCGTTATCCCAAACATTTTTGTCGCTTTTAAAATCCGCCCAAAGCCAACCAGACCTCCGGCGACCCCGTAGACATGCTTCATCCCATGCCCGTCTCAAAATACTCCGTTCCGGATTCCCGTCCTGCCAAAAAAGGAATTCCTAAAGCCCGACCCGAACGAAAAGAAAGAAATATATCCCTTCTGCATGTACATATGAAAACCTGCATGAAATAAGTAATACCTGTCGAGCTGACGGCTGACTGATTGGATTCCACATTTATTCCTGACATGGTAGGGGTTTGTATTTTTTTTTTTTCGCCCCTTGGCCCCTGCTGCTGGGCTGTCTTGTCTTGTCTTGTTGTCTTGTTTAACGCCCTATTGTAGATGGTCAAAAGAAATATACACCCACCGGTTAGAAGGGGTCGTAGACTCGGCTTGTTGGCTGACGAACGGGTTGCTACATATTAGGGAGATTTTGTCTTGATCGTTTTTGTCACTAGAATGTGTTGGATAGGTTGATGTCTTTCTGGAGAAGATAAGTAAACGTGTATTGACAATCACAATGATTGAACTTGATGTACCCAGACATATACTTTAAGAAAAATACAAATCTACAAAGTAAACCCGCTCAATCGCCGAAATCCCAATTCCGTTTTTCTTTTTCACACACCTCTGCTGAAGAAGAGAAAAAACCAATCCGTCACTTCTGCTAGCTGTCACGGCATTCCTTCGTCGCTGTCACGTCAGCCGCAGTCCGTAAAGGCAAATGGCATGCAGGTTTCCCAAACGGGGTAAAAAATGAAGGGGACAAAAAAGTAAAAGAATGTGTAATGTTAGGGAGACAGTGAAAGAGGGAATAACAAACGATATGAGAAATAGATTGTATGAATGTATATAATGTGCTTCGGGTCGGGTAGAGTGGGATCTTAACTGACTCGTTAACTGGGGTATATTAACCTAAACTTGACTCAACTCAACTCGGAATGTGGTATATTCATATATCCAACTCTTTAAACTTCCGGTTGGTCCATTTTCCTGCCACATCCCTTAAAAAAGCGGTCATTACGGCAAACCCCCCCCC
>JMSH01000083.1:0-20926 GCA_000712465.1 Huntiella moniliformis
AGGGAATTTGTAGTTATCTTCTAGTTTTAAATGCACCTTTGTTGGACGCCCGTCTTGGTACGCGGAGCTATTATGATTCTTTCATGTGTATTCACTGTCTACTATTTATGGAAACGATGGCGATTACCTGATATTTCATCCGGGAGCACAGGTTAATGTACATTCAACCAAGGACGGTATACATATCATGGTACGGACAACATAGCATCAATACATGGTGGAGGGTTTATATGCTGTCGTGAACTGTCATGTTTGTATTGAAGACACAATGTTAACCTTGCTTGAACAAATGTATGTCTATCCCATTTACATAGAACGTGGAATGAAAATGCGTGCTATCAAGGAATATCTGCCACGCCCCAAAGCCAGCGTCAAAATAAAATTAAATTTTTGAACGCGGGATTATCTTTGATCCGTATACATCCAGAAAATGGACGGCGAGCTGGTTTTGTTCGTTTCACGCACTTGGCTGGATGATGGGGTGTTTGTTGGCTAGTTACATCAGGGGAAGTTCGACTAAGATTCCTCCCACGTTTGGCTGGGACGTCCGTTACACTACTGCCAGAACGTTTTCGCTTCAACGATAGAGTTTGTTTTGACGAGCCAACCGCTGGGAATACTTCTGTCGTGGTATCTGGATACTCGCGATACTTGGGTGAGATAGAATTAGAATGACCCACCGTTGTTCGTTGCTGGAGGTAAATCTTACTCCGGGCCCATTTGTCGGAACCTTTCTGTCCTGTGGCGAATCTTCCGATCCGGCGTCTCTTTAGAAGAGTCAAAGTTTGAATTGCCATTGGACGAAGTTTAGCCAATTGGTAGAGGAGGGACTGGGAAGCTTCGTCGGTTTTTGAAACCCCGATACGTCGAGCATAGATGACGTCACCACCGCCGATGGTATGGGGAGGGGTTACCGCTATAACTACGATATAGCAAGTAGACCCCTTATGATTCTGGTACATCTGAACCGCTAAACAAGTTGAGGGAATGCATTTTTGTTGATTGGAATGACTGATGTCCCTATGCATATCATGATGTGACTTGATACGCACAGTTCTCGCTCGAATGAGAAGTTGACTATCAGCAAGGTTATCAAGTACAGATATAGACAAGCCCATTTGTCGCACCAAAGATATTTGCTTTTGTGGTCTCGTGTGGGTATGCAAGACCTTACATTTAACCCAATTAAATGCGTGAAACCCAGATTCCCAGTCTGTCGCACCCATCATATGAGCCCAGGACCAAGTAGGAAACTCGTCAGTAGGTCTTTGAGCAAAATGCCAAGTCTTCCAGCAAAGGCTGTTTTGGACCTGCCGCGTGGGAATCCCGAAAGTATGCTCAATCCTTTGGGTTTGCAACAGACCAGAAATTGCGTTAATTCTGTCGGTCGGAAGGGCAAGATGACGTCTAGAATACTCCTGGATCAAATCAAATGCCGACCTCGATTTGGCCCTCACACATTCGGTTCGACACTCTGGCTTTTTGGCAACATCTGCATGATGATATGTAACAATTGGACAATTGATGTGCCACAAAATCGTTGAATCAGTTAAATAGAGTCGACGAGGAGAAAGATATTCTTCTTGCATTGTCCACCCGCGGGTTTGCCATGGTGGTGTAGGATATCTAACGTCTGGATTGTGTTCAGCAAATCCCCAACATTCATCAGTTGAGAGTTGATTCCAGTCTTCACCAAAATCTCGAGTGTAGCCTGGGATTCCAGAATGAAGGTTGTAGCGCAGGGCACAAATCATGGTACATTGGACACTCAATCACTTGCTGGATTTCGTCATCTTCCCATGACCACCAGTCCGGATTGTTGAGTTTGTGAAAGCTTTGCCAGCCAATCCCCCGTTTCGACGCCTGATTGTTCTGACAGTCTTGGCAGTCTTTAACAACCATTTTACTGAGTATCATTTCAGTGCAACATAAACACCAATTCTGGTTCCTGGCAACCTTTTCAACGACTCGACCGTTATATTCTGCACATGACTGTCTTTCATCGCCTCCAATTCGGTTGTGAACCATCCCATCGCGTTGCTATAATGGTTAGTAAATCGTTGTTCTGATCTTTGTTGGGACGCCTGTCCAGAGGGAGTTGTTACCTCTTGACTGTCATTAAAACATAATGCCCAAATACCCCGTGTTATCGCCAATCCCCGCTCATCGCGAAACTCATGCTCTATACTAACTGCTTCAAACATTCTTCCGGGGAGTTGGAGATGTAAATAAGTTCAATATAATTGAAACTAGCCCAGTTGTTATATTCATCTCCCACACATTGTGTCATGCCTACAACCAGGCTGACTTCAGGCAATTGCCTAGGCAAGACAAAAGGCAGATCCACCATCAGCAGCTTATTTACATTTATCATTTTGCAGAATTAAATGATCTTCAGCCAATCATTCTTATCATGTTACATATTGGGCGAATTCGATGGAACTTTGTCGGTGGAAAAATGGTAAATACAACCTTCTTCCTCAATACCCTCGGAATTGTATCTTTGAGTCCGGGAGTCGCCATTTCCATCAGACACAAAATGAGCTAACGGTTAACTCGTTGTCGGTTGTATTAAACCACACATTTCACATCTTTTTCTTTCATCCAGCTCGTTTTACGTGCCTTGAGGGTCAGCCCGATCGATTTCTGCCAACGTGTCATTTTTCACATCCCCTCTCAACTTTTCTTCACTCTCTGGATGGAACGTCGAAGAAATTGAAACCCTCTTACTCATCATTCAGCGCATTTCTCAGAAGAGGGTTCCGCGTTTGAATCCGTCTCCATGTGTTTGGCTCTCGGTGGGCGGTATTGATAGAGTCGACAGGAACATTTTTCTAAGGTGAAGGACAGAGAAAAATCTCTCAAACTATGGATACCCGACAGCCGACACTTAGGAAGTTCGGCGGCGGATTTTGGATTGTATTGCCGGATCGGTCTCAGGAAACACTTGTAATTAACCTGAATCAAGAGTTCTTCGGACCCGTCCTGGTTTTGTTAAACATATGAACATGGATGTTGAGTTTGATGACGTCACAAGAATCTCCGTAGGCATGAGATCATGTGACGAGCTATGTTCCCAGTCGTCATAAAGGGAGAGCTTCCTCACGGGTCTCTCTCTTCTTCGGCTTCTACTTAGATAACTTACTATATACTGAACAAGTGAAGACAGACACTTGGATCAATACAACTCTCATCACCCAAAATACTCGTTATTACAACTATCGAGAACTCCCCAGTTTCGCAGGTTTCCTGTGGGATGCCTTTGGGCAAATGCTGAGCATGGAACCTCTCGGTGTTTTTTATTGTTGTTTAATTTGCACTCCTTGGCCGGGTCATTTGTCCGATCTTGGGAGGACCTTTATATCCATACGTACTCGCAATTGCCAACCACTCAACGAAGGACACTGAGGTGCCGACTTCATTTTGGGCCGACGTTGCCTGGAACGCTGTCGTATCAAGAGTTAGATGTAGTTAGCATAGATGTTAAATACACAAACAAGGCAAATCAGCCCTCCGGGGCCTATTCTACTGGGAAATACAGGGGTTGATACGGCATGAGAAGGAACTTCGCTGGGGGGACTTACACATGTAATTATTCAACTATGTAAACCCAAGCCACGCTTGTATTGGCCGCAATGGTTATACATCGGCATCCATAGATCCATATTCAGTGTAATATTAATGTATAACTATGGGCACATCAATGGAGAACGATGGTTTTATATCTGAGTCGCACTCTTCGCGGCTGACGAGCAAAGAATGCTTTGTTGACAGATCGTTGTTTGTGTGGATATCTGGTTGTCTGAACAATTTTTTGCTTTTTCTTCTTGCTGGACGTCGGTTCGTTGAATAGTTGGTGTTTGGTGAGGCTTTTCTCTCTCGTTGATTCAGGAAACCGACGGACTCGCTTGCTAGTAGTATATCCTGGCTCCCCAAAAGAATAGTGAAGTCGGAGTCTCTTTAGCTGTGTTAGGCTCTGTAAAGCCATGGGTCGAATATAAGCTAGTTTATCCAGTGGCTGGGTCGTATCCGTCAAGTTACGACCATAGAGCGTCCCTATTCGTCGAGCGTGAATAGTATTGTATGCGTTCAAACCAGCCGGGGCAGTGAAAGGCTTGACTACTAACTTATGCACAACAATAAGAACGAAGAAGTCATATTCAAACTGTCGGTATAGTTCAACCACGAGAGCCCCGGGTGTGCATTCCTGTTCGTTCTTTTGGTCCAAATTGACGACATCGTCATGTCTTACAGGTCTGGTCCTCGCATGGATTACTATGTGACTGTCACCGAGCCTGTTGACAAAGTCCATAGGCAAGCGCATCTTTCTTGATAAGTAAAGTTGTTCAACCGAGGGGGTCTTAGCGTGTAGAATGGGACACTTAGACTGCCCTGTGTGACGTATATGGTTCGGCCAGACTATTCTTTGATGCAAATGGGCCCATGACCACGTAGGAAACCTGTCATCACGTTCCCCAGAGACGAAATGGTCATCAGCTCGCCAGAACAGGTTATATCTCATATTCCCTGTTCCAACACCGTACAAATGCTCAACCCCACGAATCTTCAAAAAGCCGGAAATGGCATTGATTCTGTCCTCGGAGTTCGTCAAATTTCGGCCCACATACATCTGGAGAACTCCAGAGAGTGACTTGGCGACATCGAGACAACAATTGTGACTGGCATCGACTTCCGCGACACAGGCAGCATGGTGATATACAATTGTGGGGCAATTTACATGCCACAGGATGGTATAGTCCGTTATATAGAGACGACGTGGGGAGAGATATTCCTCCTGCATGGTCCAGCCACGAGTCATCCATTCAGGTTCTTTTTCCCAAGGCCAGATCTTCCACATGTTGGCGGTCCCGTAGCAATCGTTGGGATCAACCACGTTTGCTGAATCCAAGAAACGATGGGTCATTCCCGGCAGACCAGAATGTAAATCTCGTGTAAGGGCACAAACAATAGTCAACCAGGACTTAGAATAGATATACCCCATAGCATCAATCTGCTCAGCTTTGTCCTCATTACTGTCTTGGAGGATACAGTAACGGTCGACCCAGATGTATGGAATGTCTGTAGCCTGAGCCAACATCATACAGTCGTACAGGGATTGAGACATAGTCTGGAGGGACAATGAGCCAAGTTGAGTGAACATATTCTTAGTCTCTTTGGTGAGCATATTGTTGTCTGTGGGGTCCCATCTATAGCTGATAGCCGCATATTTCTTATGGACATTCCCAACTTGGACAATACAACGGGCATTCACATCAATAATACGGAATGATGGTGGAAAATCCATACAGCATTGTTAGTTTGTGTAATCCTTGTTGTTGATATGATATAATGCGTACCTTCGCTGGACCTTTTCACTGAACTTATTGAGTTGTCGGGACAAGCCCCAAGCTGCTCATCCAACTGTTTCCTCAAAAACCGAAGGTTAAACAAACTAAGTTCGTAGTAATGGATCCCCAAACTCGAGGGGTCTTCATCTACAAACAGGTTGAGAGTCTTATATGCTTGTTGAGACTGGGGGCGTTCTCCGTCTGATGATTCATACCACTGAATATCGAGCTCTATATTCAGTCCATCTTTTACTCCTCTTCCCATCGGATCTTGGAGAAACATATCAGCCAAATCAACGCTTTTGAGAGCGACCCTCGAGTGGCTCTTTGCCGTGTTTGAAATCTTAGCCAACACGCTGCGCGCAAGTCCAAAGCATATAGGACAGTTAGAAGAAAAGCCAAGTCTTTGAATTGCAGTTCCGTCAGTATGATCTATGGGTATGGGCCACGGGAACAGGCCGTTTGAACCGTATGTTATCTTGGTAGTATAAAGTTGCTGAATATCATCTTCCCCAAAGGACCACCATCGTGAATCATCATCACCAGGGGATTCTTCGAGCTCAACATCTGAAATGTCAAGGTTGAATAGGTTATATGGACGTTGAAAATTCTCTCTATCCAGGAAATCTGACTCACAGCTGCTACAGCCTTTGACAATGGTGATTTCAAGGAACATGGCAGCGCATGATGGACACCAATTTTGATCTTCCGCCGCTTGGGTGTTTATCCGGAGGTTATATTCGGAACATGACTCTCCAGTGTAATTCTCTGGTTTCTCATGAATAGGGCCGGGAGAAGACTGTTAATGTTAGTTTCTACAGTGATGACGCAATGAATTGACCGACGGAATCAGACATGGGAGGAAGTCTTACCTCGTCGTCATTCTTGTTGAAAGATAGCGCGATGTATGTTTTCTCGTACTCGTCTTGGATATTCAGGACCTGGAACATTGTGATTATTTTGCAGAGAAAGTTTATATTAAACAGTATGATGGTGAGATCCATAACCCACAAAACTACCCCGCAGTGATTTAGGTTACATTGACATCAGTTTTAGGAACTAAGCGCATAAAACATGTAGGTACATTTCGGTGACTACAGAACACCGATTAGTAAAGAGACCATTAGTTGTTGAAAATGATTCTCGCGGCATAGAGACAAATATATTGTTGATGGGATGCATTCAAGGGCTTCTATTGAAGAAGCTAAGGTACAGCGAATACCAAGCACCTAGTAATCTTTTTCATGTTGTTATCATGCGCAAAGATACAAAGTCACAGATGCGGCGCTTATCTTGCAACGAATCATGGTTTTGTTTGTGTTATTCACTGTCTGTCAACTGTATAGTTTGAACAATGGTGAACTTTATAGTATCAGTAATCACTACTACCCACGACCAAAGACAACATAGCCAGCCCCCCAGAAAGATGACCCGTCCTATGTGTTTACTGCATTAAACAAAAAAGAAAACAAAAAAAGGAAACAAAAAAGGGAAAAAACGACACCTGCAGTTTTGATATCGTGTTGAAGGAAATCAAGATATGGTATCCAATTATAGACCAAGACAATACGCGTCACTTAACCCGCTTATCAAGTCCGGACAAAAGAACACACTCCAAATCATCAAGTTAGTACAACGTTCATCCAGTCACAAACTTTGTGATTTCGAAGTCCTTCAATGTCTTTTCCATGTGCCTCGACAACACGCAACCAGTTAAAAGTAGCTCGGAGAAACCTCGTTAAACTGAATGCGCACGGTTGGGATTGGCTGATCCTGTTTGGCAACGATAGCACTACTATAGTTATCCAAAATAAAGCTCATCCAAGTCATGTTTCTTGAAATCGCGTCAAACACACATTGATATAACTCTTCTGTCAGAGGTTCTCCACTGAAGTCACATGGCCCTCTCAATGTGTTGCATACCTCCTGGGAAGCAGGAGCCTTCAAAATGAGTCTTACGACTTCACGGTTTTGACACATAAAGGTTTCCCACCGGCTTAGCACAAAACATGACTGTGATCAGTTGTTAGCATGTCGTGACATAAATTCAGAACTAAAATATACACCTACAGCTGGATTTGGATGGGCAAAACGCTCACCCTCAGACTTTTCAAAGAGCAAAATGGTCTCGGCTTCAAGCCAAATAATAGCATCTTTATCGGAAGACAGAATGTTTACCTCGTCATGGTCCGTGGTTATGGTGATGGCCTTGCTGTCGATACTATCAAATTGAGTGAGGGGCGTGGGCAAATAAATCTCGTTGCGTCTGACAACCTCGGTCGGAGCAAGCAAACTCGCCATGCTCTCTGGGCATTTTCGGAAGTCGGCAGTCGCGAGAGTGTATTGGAACGTGGCAACATTTCCATTTCTTGTCGCCATGATGTCTTGGCATGACAGGCAAACTAAAACAGAGCCATCGGATTCGTCCCAAAATGCCCCAGTGTCCAGGCCATAGCCATTCTATATGTATAAATTTAGTTCACTGGTAGTCAGAACACAGTTTTGGGCGCGATGGAACTTACGATTATACGAAACTTAATTTCAACCCTCTCACTCAGGTTGATTTTTCTGTACTCGATCTTGGTGTCGTGATTCATTTTGACACGTCTCATGTACTTTATGAAGTGGGCAATGGTCTGAGGCACCGACATTCTGTTGAAGACCTGATTCAAAGCGTTGACCAAACAATGAACACGTTCAGTAACGAGGTACTGGTGAGTTTCATTGTTGAGATTCTCAAGTAACTTAGTCCACTTGATGTCAAACTCGTTCCGATACAAAACCATCTCAAAGTATGGTCTTCCATCAGTTATGACGTTTGAATTGTCGCCGGGTGTCGAAGGAATCGGTTCCGTGAGCATAAGTTTCATTCCTTTATTCCAGGGCATGTAATGATTCCAGGAACTAACGAGGAAGTGAAGGTCATAAGAGGGCCTTGAAAATTGTTAGGTCATACGTCATAGCTGTACCAAATATTTTTTTCAATGGGAACTTACAGCTGTAGAACGTCCATGTCGCCGTTGATATTCAGGTACTGTGAAGATCAAGTTGTATGATGAACACCAGGTGGTTTTAAATCAAGAGCAAACAGATTTTGATGCTGAGTGTTGGAAGAGTTGAAAACAAACATGCGCCAAAACAATGCTTTTATAGGAACAAAACGACGGGTGACTTCCATTATCTAAATCGTAATTAACAACTAGATTGACCAGCTTCAAGCGATTGCAGAGTTGAGTTGGAGTAAGTGTGTTTTCTCATATCAGTGTAACCACCCAATCAATCATAGAAGGGTGAAAAGCATCTGCCATAAAACGGCATCAACGTTTACTGATATAGTACATGTACATGTGCTTGAACTTCAACATCACGCAAGTACCCAAGTTATAGCCCATTATGTTTAAAAGCCAATCTAACAAAACAAATACGGTCTTTATTCAATAACTGGTATGAACTTGATTACAAAATTAGTATTCAAAGTGCGTCATGTGTCGCAACCAATCTCCTACTTGATACAAGACTTCATCAATAGATAGATACAGTTTTCTCTTTTCGGGACTAAACAATAAGAAAACTATGTAGTGCTGTATTGACATGCATGCTTAGTGGTGGTCTAAACAGTATTGTGTATAACCAACTAAAGATTACTGATAGGCGGGTGTGTTGGGCCTAGACAATGTAATAGTCGTTCCAATTGATGTTATACAAGCACAGTCGGTGAATGTCGGTAAAATTTTCTACCGCCTACCCAAACAGGGTATATCTTAATTCTGCCATTGTAGATTAAGACCTGTTATTGCCTATACTGTTTTAGGCATCACAACTTCTATTCATGGCACAACAGGCAACGACCCAGAACCTTGAAAAGTAAGCTGTTGCTCAGTTCATTCTATGAATTTAATGTCCTGGTTTCCTGTTGTATCTTCTTTTATTGCCGCCATACAAAAAAGCGTCTAACCAAAAGTCTTATGTCGCCCGTGGAATTACCAAGTACATTTTGCAAAGTCACTGCTGTCTCTTATAGTGCTGTCTATGATTGAATTGTATGGAACTCCTGTACGCTAAAGTCCTGACCTATGGCAGTGTTGTCATTCAAACTTCATAATTCCAACATCATTTACACACAAACATAAGGGTTAATAGGGTACAAACAATCCCTGTAATCAACGCTTCGAACATACAATCGAAGGTTTATGTCAGCATTATTCCTTAATTGATGTTCTTTGCAAACTAGTAAGTAGCATGTCAAGTTGTTTATTCAAACAATGGTTCTCAAATTACTGCCAAAAAAACGAAACTTTGTACACCTCAACAGTTCTAAATTCTGTACAGCATTGTCCAATAGAATCGTCCGTTGTTCTTTCTGTCTGACAGAGTCACATGTGTTCGCTTCTACCGCTTGGCACTAACCAAATTTACCATGGCAACAACTAAACAGTAAACAAACACCTTCTCTTCTGGGATTCAAGGGGGGATCAAGTTAAGCGGACGGGTCGATTCAGATTTCGTCGGAGGCATAGTGGAAGGATGACGACCCTGCCAGTTCGGCGGCGGAAGCTCAGAGACCTGGGGCCGTCCGTTGTAAAGGACTGCGCAAAACACAGGTGCATATGCAAGTTATTGCTTGATTCAAGCAGTTGTGGCGTTTTACCTGTAGTTCTTTCTTTTCATTGCGGCACAAGGCTTGGACGTGATTATTGATTTAACGGGAAAGGCTGAATCATTTCTTTCTTTTCTCCTGAATTATTGTGGCTTCATTACTGCTTTGTTTCGATTGAAGTTTGTTTAGACTTTTGATACCCCATCTTGATCTCTTCTTTGGATCGTTATTTTATATTTTGCGCTATTGCGTGTTCGCATACAGTCCTTCATTCCCGCTGCTACGACGTTAATTCCCGTTCGGGTCTCGCTGTCTATTTCCTTTTCCTGACGCTGACCGTTTCCACTCGTTGTCGTCACCACTACAAGCCACCAAAGTTGTTGGATCTCGACAACTGGCCACATTCCTAGCCAAAATCATTTACCCGCTGTGTGCCAAGCTAGAACGCCGAGAACGACGAACAGTTCTGGTCTTGCTCTGTAGCGTCCGCTGTCAGATCAACATTCCAGTAACCCACTCACAAACACACAAAACCCCGCTGGTCATATCGCTAGTTGCCCTGGTCTGTCTGTGGCTTGTCAAATCCAACAACTCCAAAAAGTTGCAATTATCCGACGTTGAAATCCATAGGACCCGAGTGAAAGTGTGTGGCCAAACCGCTCCACTTTGTTCTCTCGCTTGACTGCCTGTGTCCACACCTAATACGGCCACACCCCGGAAATCTTCGTGCAGAACGCTTTTGCCGTTGTCTCCCCTCTGACGCGCAAAGCTTAGGGCGTGTCGTTGCATTTTTTATCTCAACTTTGTACAGGGCACACTACTGCCCGGACTTTTCCGCCTTTTTATATTTGGGTGCTTGCCTGCCCTTTATTCTCTCTTGTTGTCGTCTAGATGCCGCCGCGCAAGAAAACCAAGAACCAAAACTTCGAGATCCACCGAGACGAATCTTGTCTGAGCTCTAACGCCAGCGTTAATAATTCAACCAACTACAGCGAAACCAGCGCAGTCTCGGACGCCGAGCTGAACGACGACGTCCCTGAGCATGGTCAGGTGACGGACAGCCTTTACAGCAGCCAGGACCCCACAGCAAGTATCTACTCTGACCCTGGTGAGCCCGGCTACAGCAAGTTAGTACTGGAGGAGATTCCAGAGGTCACGGAGCCCGATATCACCGGATACACCGGGCAGCTCGAAGTACAGACCCGCAGTCAATACGAACCGCGCTCAATCACGGAAAACGACTACTACGACGAACAATCTGCCAGCGAATACACCGAAGGGGCTAGCGAAGAAGAGGCCGACCACACAGAGACATATAATCACGATAAGACCACCCCCGATTCTCAGCGCATGGCCCAAGATATGGATTCGGAGTGTTCGCTCATGAACCACTCTATCGATCAGTCATACAACGCAGAAGGAGTCTCAGTCTCAGCATATGAGGTGACCGATACTGCAGACCTTTCAGAACTGCCCGAAGATCGTGGGTCTACGCCTCGCCGGCGCCAGCGGGACCCTAGTTCGTCGCCCCACGAGCCGGAGGATGATGTGTTTAGCGATCGCAGTTTACGCAGCTCAGATGGATCATACGACGGAGTGACACACAAGAACCCAGAGGTGGAAGAAGCGACTTCAATTAATGAGTCTAGTCTGTACAACAAACAACACCCTTCTGATCCCTCTGATTCCGAACTGGACAATTCCTCAGCTAGTCGTCGGACGCCACGCGCCAATGGTCGAAGCACAGGACCCGAGTACAGTTACCGCAAAGGTCATGTATCTACAGGATCAGCCTCTTCTAAATCAAGCAAGCGTGGTGCTATGACCAAGATTGGCAACAATTTCCCAGTTCAGTACTCACCCAAGGGTCGTACTCCAAGTCGTTTCCGGCCAGAGCCTGATGAGGCGCCTTTAGTACTGTTGCATGCCACTATGCTACCCCTTCAGTGGAATTGGGCCGAGGTTGTTGAAGATGCCGCAGCTCAAGCAGTTGAAGGAAAGGTTGTTCTCTCAGATGCAGTCAAAAACTTGCGGGATGCCTGGAGTTTGTTGGTAGATCGCATCGGGGACACAGTCTTGGAGCGAGGAGTACTTTTGTCTCACCCGCAAAATGACTTTGAGGTTCTGGAAGAACGAATTTTGGAGGCTATGGAGTTGCCCCTGCGTAGAAGGGCGCGGATTCTCGAATGCGGTCATTATCTCGGCCCCGCCAACTACGTAACCCTCTCGGATGACGAAGAAACCGACTTTGAAGATAGTAGCTTTGCGTCGTACGAGGCCGACAGAAGACGGGCAACAACAACAAGACATTGGTGCACGACATGCCGGGATGAAATCCGGGTAGATGCTTTGGGTTCTGGGAAAATCTTCCGCGTCAAAGTCTACGCTAGTAACGGCTTGATGCGTGCGGGTGCCTGGCAAGCTTGTTGGAAGGATATGGAAAGGGTCGACGTCGAGATTGAACCAGTAGTTGACTCCGCCATGCACATCGAACTGGCCGAGTTGCTGACGGACAAGCAGCAACGTGATGAGGAGATGGCCGAGAAGAAAGAAGTGCGCAAAGCGGAACAGATTGCGTTAGCCAAGATTGACGAAGTTACGAGGAACATGATTGCAGAGCAGGAACGACTGAAGGAAACGGAGAAGCAGATCAAGATAGAACTCGAGTTGATTAGAGAGGCGCGTGAGGCTACCATCGCCCCACCAAATCCCATCACTGCCGGATTTGATACAACACGGTCATATGATATATCCCAACAAGATGTCAAGATACCAAAGAGACAACTTCCTGACAGCTTTGCCGGGCTTCTGTGGGAGGCATGCAGGGTGGCGTTGATGTCGAAGAAGAACTGGCTCATCTTGATTCTTGGTGGATTGGTCGTGGCTTTAGCTTTACAAGGACCGGCTAGATTAGATGGGATTGCACATTACGGGGAGAATCTAGCTGAAGATATCCCGATGATAATGGCCGATACGGAAGTTGTGGGGGAAATACAAGGGGACTGGGTAGACGGAGAGGTAGCTATCGAGACGGAACATGCGGTTGAGTTGGATGAACTAGTGGACACTGAAGTCGTTCAGGAGTTTGAAGAGTTCATGGAAGTAGAGGGTCAGGAGGGAGAGGCCGAAGATGCGGAAGCCGAGAATTTCGATGAAGTGCTTGAGGACTTGGAGCATCAGGAGCTTTAAGTCAAAGTCATGATTCACGTTCACATGTAGTTTGGGCGTTGTTTGTTTGTTTACTTCATAATACCATACTTGTTTTTACCCTTTTATATACATCTTACAGAGTAAGCTTCTTGAAGCCGTGGCGACCCTGCTGTATGCTCAGCATGTCCATGATAACCAGGGCGGCCATACCCTCAACAATGGGGATAGCGCGGGGCACAACACAAGGGTCGTGTCTGCCCTTGGCAGCCAGAATACCCTCCTCAGTACCATCGTAGGTAGCAGTGACCTGGTCGATGGAAATGGTAGCAGCGGGCTTGAAGCCAACGCGGAAGAAGATGGGAGCACCGTTAGAGATACCACCCTGGATACCACCAGAGTGGTTGGTCTTGGTGGTCAAAGCCGGGCGGGGAATAGCCGAGGCAGCCTTGGCAACATCGGAAGCAGCGCAGGGAATAGGACGAGCAGTGTCCTTGATGAAAATGTCGTTGTGCTCGTCACCAGCCATGCGGGTACCGGCGAAACCGGAACCAATCTCGAAGGCCTTGCTGGCGGGAATAGACATCATAGCGTGAGCGAGCATGGCCTCGAGCTTGTCGAAGGCAGGCTCACCGAGACCGGAGGGCACATTGCGGATGACACAGGTGACGGTACCACCGGTAGAGTTGTGCGAATCGCGCATCTTCTCAATGAACGACTCCATCTCCTTGGAGGCGGCCTCCTCAGGGCAGCGCACGGGAAGGAAGCTGTCGACCTTCTCGCGGGTGATGGTGTTGATGAGCTCGTTGAAAGCGGGGTTGCTCGAGCGCGAAGGGAACTCGGCAGTCTCGGGGATGTGTTCGACGGGACCAACAGACGAGGTGAAGGCGACAATCTCGATGCCGTAGGCCTCACGGAGGAACTTCTCGGCAACAGCACCGGCGGCAACACGGGCAATGGTCTCACGGGCTGAGGAACGGCCACCACCGGAAGAAGCCTTAATGCCGTACTTCTCCTGGTAAGTGAAATCGGCGTGCGATGGGCGGGGAAAGCGGTCCATGGTCTTGTTGCCGTAGTCCTTGGGGCGCTGGTCCTCGTTGGGAACGGTCAGGGCAATCGGGGTACCAAGGGTGCGGCCGAACTCGGTACCGGAGAGAATAGTGACGCGGTCCTTCTCATTGCGAGGGGTGGTGATCGCGGACTGACCGGGGCGGCGACGGGTAAGCTGGGGCTGGATATCGGCTTCGGTAAGCTCGAGGCCGGGAGGGGCGTTCTCGATGATGACACCAACGGCCTTGCCGTGGGACTCACCGAAGCTGTGAGTATGAATATGTTAGAGACTTGCTTATCTAGGCGGGGAGTGCGGGGATGCGCCGGGGTTACTTACGTCATAACCTTGAAAACGCTGCCAAAGGTAGACATTTTGTCGCAAATTCGATCGTCTAAGTAAGATTATGTGGTTTGTGCGAGTGTGGCGTTTGCGTCGGGATTGGAAGGGACGGAATACAGTTGGTGGCGTCTCGATTCCGGCGGTTTTTATTTTTGTGAGGAAAGAAAGGAAGTGTTTTCCGAAATAGGCAGTTCTGTAAAGATACTCGGCCCTCGTAATGGTTATTTATGTGACGTAGGCGGGTGCAGAATTTCGTGAGTCAAGCGCATTCTGCATGGGCGGCTTAGCTGCTGAAATCGGCGGAGGTTGAAATACATCTTATAAGTGGGGTGTCTGCAAATGTCGCTTTTTCTTCTCGAAGTTCAACAAGAAAAAAGGGATTCAGGTCAACCTGCCATAAACCCTGTTCAGGGTTCATCCTATGGAATCATTGACATAAAGGGTGAATGAGAGGCTCAATTTTGTATGCACGTGGAATTAGAGATACTGAGGGATTTCGGGCAGGCGGAACGCCAAGATTGTACTCGTATGTGAATGGTTATAGGGCGACTGGGGTATTGTCGGCCGGAGTCCACGGATCCCGACACATTGGGGAAAATTACTAGGAATGGGGGGATTGCAAACGACCAAGCACGCGTGCGTGTATGTATAATGAGAGCGGGATTGACGGGGGAATGACGCTATTTGGCACAAGCGGCGGACAGGCCTAGACGCGGAGGGAAGCACCGACGGTCTCGTGTGTTGTGGGGATATCCAATACCTGACCTGAGCTGACAATAAACTTTGGTTGACGACGTGCATCGTCTGGGATCTTGTCATTGTTAGAGAATAGATTGCATGTCGTTGTGATAACATATATCTAGGCTTCATCTTGCTGCCTTGATTGGTTGTGTCCAGAAATGGCTGCCTCTGACAACTCGTCAATATCTTCTTTGCCATCGTGGCGAAAACGGCTAGCTGTGGTGGTTTGGGACACCTTTGATAAGGGACCTGAAGAGAGGGCGTTTCTGCGGAAGGCCGACTTGTGGATCTTGACTTATGTTTCTGTTGCTTATTTTGTCAAGTACCTAGATCAAACAAATGTGAGTTTTCGGTCTGCACCCGTGTGAATGTTTGTCTTACTAGCCTTGTGCTTTCCATAGGTCAACAATGCCTACGTTTCCGGAATGAAGGAGGACCTCGCCATGGACGGCAACGAGTTCAGTACACTGCAATCCGTCTTCACCGCCGGCTACTGTCTTGGAAACCTCCCATCACAGCTCCTCATGGCGCGAATCCGACCATCCATTTGGTTACCGACTCTCGAGCTGATATGGGGAATCCTCGTCATCTGCATGGCTGCCACGCCGTCCCTCGAAGGCCTCTACGTTCTACGCTTCTTCATCGGCCTCCTCGAAGCCTCAGCCTACCCCGGAATCCTCACCCTTCTCGGCAACTGGTATACCCCCCGTGAACTCGGCAAGCGCGCTGCTCTTTTCTTCGTCAGTTCGTGTTTCGCTCAGATGGTGTCTGGGTATCTACAAGCCGGGTTATATTCAGGCATGGATGGACACCTTGGGTTGGCTGCGTGGAAGTGGTTGTTTATCTTTGACGGCATCTTGACGATCCCGGTGGCGCTTTTCGGATATATTGCTATTCCTGATTCTCCGACGACATCCCGTGCGCGCTGGCTTTCTCAAGAGGACCGTCACATTGCCGTCGCCCGGATGAACTCGATTGGCCGTGCTCCACCGGGCCGTCTTTCTATGCAAACGCTTCGCTCTGTCGTATCCGATTGGCCGGTATACGCTTTCAGTATCGCATTTACCGCGCAGATTCTTGGAAACAGACTCTACTCATATTTTGGCATATGGCTTAAGAGCACCGGAAATTACTCTGTTCCTGAAATTAACGTATTTCCGTCAGTGGGGTATGGATTCCAGGCTGCGATGGCGCTAGTGTTGGCGTGGACAAGCGACGCCATTGGTCAACGAGAGTTGTTAATTGCTGCGGGTGGATTGGTGTCTATGGTGGGGGCGATGATCCTATGCGTCTGGCCTGAAGAGCATCACAGAGTCATGTTTATGGGGTGGATATTGTTGTATGGTCAAGCTGGTGCGTCTGCTCTCATGATGTCATACATAAATGAGTTGCTATCATACTCTGCCGAAGAGCGCCTAATCGTCATTGGTATTGTGGAAACGATAGGCTTTTCTTGCAACGCCTGGGTAATCCTGTTGGTCTACCCCTCGAAAGACGCACCATACTTCTCAATTGGCTATCCAATGGCCACGGCCTTCTTTGCGCTTGAGATTGTCAGCATCCTGATCGTTCGTCGGCTAGCCCGTGTTTCACCGCCTGGTCGACGATTGACTATCACGGAACATTCTTCGATATCGGAACCAGAATGAAGCCCACGTGTCAAAGTCGCTAACAAAAGCTTATCGTTATCGCTCACCCTAAAAGAATTCTTTAGCACGAATCCTTGGAAATGCCAAGTGAAGAAATCGTCGGTTAGCCCGGTCGGAAAAGTACTGCCCGGGGTGGCGAAGAAGCAAAATGGAAGCCGGGGAAAAAAGATTGTGGAACCAAACTGTCAATTAAAGTGTGGCAATTTCTGGTTATTATAGATCTTGTCGGATGTATCGGCATCCGCGGACCGGCTTCCTGTCCCACCATTTTTGCCGCGAGTCACGGTTTATTGCAGTTTGTAAGCAGTTGGTACATATCAAAATCGCACCGTATTACGTCGCTTAGACCACAGTCTTGCACCCCACGGACTCACCCAATCTCGCGGTTTTCCGTGTCGGAGCATATAACGGCGTTTAGGGCGATTAGCCGGCATATTTGGATCTGATAATCGCCGATTATCCTGCAAGGCGACGTAACACTTTCACTACCCGCTTTTCAACATACCGCTTTCCGCAAACCCGCCTACGATTTTCTTGGTACTGCGACGCTATAACGTGGGCTGACCAATCATCTCTACGCCGCCTAAAAGGAACGCCAAGGGAAGCCGCGGATACCCTGACATTGTTCGTTTATCGTGGCAGGCAAGAAGACGGATAACGGCGTCAGTCGGGTTTGTGAACCGGTGGTCGTTCCTGTTGCGACTTTCATGTTGCTTTGAACTCTTGTTCTCTTTTCTTGCCGTGCGGTTTGAATCGCGACTGTGTTTTGTGTTTTCTTGTCTTTCTTTTTTGTGAGATATCGACAATCTCATCCCCACGCCGCAGACTTTGTCACACATCGACGGCATCGAATCGCAATTACTTGACTTGCCTTGTGCTTAACTTCTATCCCCTGTTCCAACCCGCCGGCCTAATCTAACCGATCGTCACGTTTTTGGGGGCTGCTCCCTTCCTTTTTGTACTGATCGCAACCGCCTGTCTCGGTCAACAATTATTCCGCAAATCCCGACATCCATTTTCTCTGCAACATACCTACATATACGAACTTTTTAATCACGCATTTAATACATATCCCGATAAACAATCAACTGCTCCTCTTGGCATCATGTCACACCGAGGTCACACTCCCACATATCCTGGACCCCTCCCACAAACCGGTGCAGCAATTCACAACACGACCCCTGGTCCGCCAGACAACCACCGGGGAATGGATAGCTACATGGACCGATTTCGCATCCGGCCCGCGAGCCGCCCCGGTACACCCGTCGATGAAAGCAGTACAAAGAGTACCCGCGAAACTCTAGGCTCTCACTCACCGACGTCAGTTGCCTCTTCTATATTCACCGGCTCGCCAGCCGCCACCGCCAACCATGTAGCCAGTATGCCTACTACTGCTCCATCAGATGCTGGCACAAGCAAAACTTCCACATCTAACCCGCCTGTCAGCGGAAGAGTGAAGGCATGTGAACGCTGTCGCATTTGGAAGAAGAAATGTACGCGACATCCTAAGGTCCCCACTAAGTGTGTCAATTGCATCAATGCTGGTGCCGAATGTTCCCTCCGTGCTCTGACGACATCACAGACGGGTCTACGGGCTCGTCTTGCCTGGATGGAGAGCTTCATTAACTCCCAGGGCTTCCTCGGCTCCGATCACCCCATTGAGCATGTTCCTACAGGATCTGATCTTTCTCAGCTTGTCACCAGCTATAAGAGTGACCATCTTTCTGACGCCATCGTCGCCGATCCCGACGAGACTATGACCGATTCACACACCATTCCCCCGCCAAAACCGCAACCACAATTTAATCACGGATTCACCGCAGTTAATCGTACTCTGCTTCCTCAAGAACCAGCTCCCCGCGTTGGTCAAACTGCGTCTCAACGAATCTCCAAGGATACATACCGGGTACTTCTTGACGCCTACTTTCTCGATGTTGGCCGCGGATATCCGTTCATCTGCCGTACCCGTGCAGCTGTTCTCATGGAGCAAGCTGGCCCGACTATCCCTCGTAATATCAGTATGGAACCTAAGGACATCGGCTCTGTTTTGTTGGGGTTGATGGTAGCTATCGGGCACTCATCATTACGACGAGTTGGAAAGTTGCCATTTGAGGCGGAGGGTCTAGAGTTTCTAGTACAGTATAAGGAGATTTTAGCACAATGTTTGTTGAACGAGAGTAAGACGACATTGGAGATTCTCTTGTTATTGGCTTTATATGCTCTTACAGACCCACAAGGTCCATCATGCCAACCCATAATCGATGTGTTGGGTCGTCAAGCGCTACGACTGAGATTGGGACAAAGGGATACCATGGATGAGGCCGTGACAGAAGATGAAGCAGAACATAGCCATCGGTTGTTCTGGAGTATATATATTGTGGATCGTATGATGGCGGTATCTTGTGGTCTACCAGTGGCATTAGACGTAACGAATGCGGATATCCCGATGCCAAGTCTCACGATTAGCGAGTTTGCCGCCCCAAATCAGACTGACTCAGTAGCAATGCTACAGGTGACAAGACAACTGGTTCACCTCCGGCAACTCGAAGATCGTATCCTTCACCGCATCCACTTACGCCCACGTGAAGAGACAGCCCAATTAACGAGAACGGACCGCCAGACAATCATCAAGGGTCTTCGCACTGATATTGAGAATTGGTATTCACATGGGTGTCTTCTGAAGCCAACAGAACATGATAATGTCCCTATTCACATCACCGTTTCATGGTTGGCTTCTCGTTACTATAACTTACTTCTTCTTCTTTACTACCCGTCACCGTTCAACCCAGGCACTCTTCTTCTTTCTCGTCATGAACTCCTTTCTCTCGCCCAGAAGCACATTCAAGCAAACACGATCCGTCTTAATACCCGCCAATTACCTCTTAACGAACCTACTCTCTGTCGTCTCCTTCCTATTGTTCTCATCCTACTACACGCATTCCTTCATCACCGTTCCGCCAACGGACCATTCGCTGCCCGTGATGAAGTCCTCTGTTGCGCTACTATTCTCTCGGCTTACCCACCCACCTGGACTACAGCTCACCGAGCAGCCGATATGGTCCGGCAGTTGGGTGCGTTAATCACCAAATGCACAGCTTACGATGAGATGCCATTCGCCAAGGGTGCAGGTAACGCTAGTTTGTCGGGTGCGGATTGGGAACGCTTACGCGAGGTTAAAGCCGGATTGGTTGGACTGGCAAGAGAGGTTCTTGGCAGAGGAAGTGCATTTTTGGCTATGGAACATTGGGAGGTTGATGAGGATGAGTCGGTGAAAAGCGGAAGAGAACGTCGTCTGGATGGACGTATGGATGAACCGTACCGCGAGGTGCACTTAGACCGCGAAGAGCAGCCGATCCCACATGACAAAAGACATATGGTGGTGGGCGACTTTTTGTAGGATACTACACATGTACATAATACCCCTTGATAGACTATATATACCTTAAGTTACGAATAGAAACGGCCGTCAACAAAGTAAAAAGCAAACATATGGGTATCTTTTGAGCAACAAATACTGGTACGGACTGACTTGCGTCCCTTATTCTAATTCTTCGCCTCCGCCTTCCGAGCCTCCATACGAGCTCTTTTAGCCTCTTCTTCCCTTTTCATCTCCGTACGTGCCAGGAAATCCTGTCGGTCAGCAAAAGACCCCTTCGCCTTACCCGCCAAAACCAACTCTTCCTTGAGACCCTCCTTATCAACATATCCAGCCCAATCCATACGACTCTTTTCCACTGTATTCAACTTCTTAGCCTTCCCGGTACTACCCTGTGCTGTACGTGCCGCCATGCGCATTGCCACGCCAAGTTGTAAATCGGCACGCCTGCTAATCACCGAGAGTGGCGGTTCAAAACGGGAGCGGAAAGCTCGACGCGGTTGGTAGGATGGTGCTTCCGGGGTGGCTTGTGTTGGGGAGAGGATGGCGGCGGCTTCGTCGGGGGGGAGTGATGCAAGGTATAGTTGTGCCTCGGCAGAGTCGCGGGCTACGAGCTTTTCTTCGGTGTGGACTTTTCCGGCGAAGTTATATTTCCGCTTGATTAGGATAGTGTCGGGG
>JMSH01000083.1:21055-105398 GCA_000712465.1 Huntiella moniliformis
GCTAAAACGGCGGGTGGGTCGGTGGTGAAATTGCCCGCCATCATGCTAGCAAAGAGGGCATCTACATCGACTGTTACTGGCCCCGTGGGCTTGAGAACACGGCGTTCTTGCTTTCTTTATTTTCAAACAGTATGTTAGCCATGTTGAACACGTTGAAAGGTTCAGTATTTCCTTGACTTACTCAGCTGCTCGCTGTGCTCTTGTCTTAATTAGACTCTCTCCTGCGCCAACCTCCTCTTCTACATCCTCCCGTCGTCTTTTGCGCTTATTTCCTTTTTGGATGATAGCTTCGTCGCCCGAGTTTTCCAATTCCTCATCGTCAGCCTTGTCTACACGGACAGCCTTCTTAGGCGCTTCGTCGTCGGAAGCTTGGCTATCATCATCGCCATTATCATCGCCGTCATCTTCGTTCCCGTCTAGGGCAAAGTCGGAATCTTCTTCTGAGTTGTAATCGTCATCTTCGACGGCGGATATTGCGATCTCTTTGATTTGTGGTGGTGGCATCGCTATAGAAGTATGTAACAAGACAGAAAAGTAGATTTCGGTGGGGTAAAAAAGGTGACAGACGCGCTGGAAAAGGCAAGCGCAATTGGAAATGTAAATCGGGTGGCGTATTATAGGGTTAGGGTGTTCATAAGTGTGTGGACAATGTAACACGAGATATACCAAGACTTCGACGGAGATTAGTTGGGGTTCGCACGTTTTTGAATTGATTCCATGTTCTTACTTACATTTTCACTCGTTTTTATTTCAAGAATATAACTATGGGACTTACTGAAGAACAAAAGACCTTCTTTATCGAGAATGGCTGGCTCCATCTTACACAATGCTTCACCCCGTCGCAAGCGGAATCCATTACGTCAACCGTCTGGCAACGACTTGCCATGAATCCTAACGACAAGTCAACATGGCACACACAACAAACCCATATGCCAGGCCACAAAACCTTTGATGCATCCAGATTTGCGCCGTCCGCTTGGTCAGCAATCACCGAACTATGTGGCGGCGAACATCGTATCCTCGATTGGGCCAAGAACTGGCAGGACGCACTAATCGTTAATCTGGGAAGTGCCGAAAGAGAGGGGAAAGAAGAGGGCCCACATGATCTGTGGGGGTGGCATGTAGATGGCGACTTTTTTGTGCATTATTTGGATAGCCCGGAGCAGGGACTACTGGTGATCCCGCTGTTCACAGATGTCTTGCCGGGGGCTGGTGGCACCGTGATTTGTCCAGAGGCAATGCCAAAGCTGGCACGGCATTTGTATGACCACCCCGAAGGCGTTTCGCCACTTATGGATACACGGGATTCACCCGAGTTTCGTAATGTTGAGCTCGGAAAGGGCAGCGAGTACTTCAATCGTGTAGCTCATGAGGTAAGTTACCTCCTTCTTGTTTCTGACCGGTACTAACCCTTGACGTTTAGTGTATCAACTTTGTTGAAACTTGTGGCCAGGCTGGTGACGTTTTCCTACTTCACCCCCTTATTCTCCACTCTGCTTCGAATAATAGTCGACGTAACCTCCGTATCATCACCAACCCCCCGATCGGCCTCCGTGAACCTATGCGTTTTTATAGACCAGATGGGGATTATAGTCTTGTTGAGCGTTGCACTCTCCATGCTCTAGGAAAGGAAAATCTTGGTGATTGGAGAATCACTAGACCTAGAGAGGAGGTCATACCACATCGTATCCGAGTTCAAGAAGAACTCAAGCTGAAAGAGCAAGCCCGGCTCCGAGGTTAGATATAAGACCTGCATACAGGGTTAGGGTTTAGTCAATTGTTATACTCCACATTTCCCGACCGCTAGACTTAAGAATACAGAACTACTGATTGTAGTAATCTATACACGAGATATTGCCAAAATGAGCTTAAAGACCCTTTATGTCGCCCGCCATGGCGTAAGTTGAGCTGTTGGCAAGTTATATGCACTAACTAACATGACGCCCAGTTCCGCTCTACCTGGTCAGTTGACTCTACGACTGGAGTTTACACGTCTATGATTCCGTCGCCCACGGGTATCCCTTCGGACCCGGCCCTCACCTCTCACGGCGTGACTCAATCGCATGAATTAGCACGCCACCTTGCTAAGATGTCTCCGCCTATCGAGGCTGTATTCTCAAGTCCATGGTATCGTTGCCTTCAGACCATGACGCCTTTCGTAGAAGGTAAAGGCCATGAATCACCAACCACCGAGCGTCCAGCCGGTCAAACCAAAATTCTCGGTGAATATGGAATTTGCGAATGGTACGGATCAGCACCCTTCAAGCAGCCCCAACCAGCCAGCCCAGAACGCATGAAAGGATTTTTCCCTACACTGGATGTTCCCTCTCTGGTTGCCTCAGCTGATCGGCATCCCAAGGATAACGGGGAAACACCGACTGAGCTCTACGAGCGTGTGAGACGTGGTCTGGATGCTATTGTCCGTTATTGTGACGCTCATAATATCGAGACCGCCGTTTTATGTTCTCATGCTGCCTCTGTCATTGCCATTGGGCGTGTCCTTACAAACGATATCCCGCAACAACTTGACCACGAGGACTTCCACGCCTTTACCTGCGGCCTTAGTACCTTTAAGCGAGTAGAATCCACTGGTAAGTTGGATCGTATCCTAGCATCAAACAGTTACACTGACATAGTCGCACAATAGGAACTCCGGACTCGGTAGAGCTGGTTGGTGATTCTTTGTGGAAGTGTGCAGTAGACATGGACACTAGCTATCTAGCTAATGGCGCAGAGAGAGGCTGGTAAGTGATAGATATGGAACTACAAGTGCCACTGGAATGCTAATCTACAATGAATCTCACAGGCTCTTTACAACGGATGAAGGCTTCTCCGGTGACCAAGGCACCGATACTCGTGCCAAGAAACCTCGTCTATAGATATATCACAGTCACCATAATCCAACCATGTGATTATTCTTCGTTCTGTTGCTTCTCTGATCGCCGGCCACCGTTTTTTCTCTGACTCTATCTACACAGCTTCAAATCTCCTTTTTTTCTCCGTCCAGGCAATGGATGGAGCCTTGTTGGCGCCGTCACATCACATGTTTGGGCGTGCGTGGTTTACCAGTGTTTCGGGAACGATAGCCGCCTGTGATAGGTTAATAAACTGCTGGCTCGCACATTGTGACTACTGGGGTGAGCATGTGTACTTTTGCGGTGGCAATGGAATGAATGAATGGGTGGGATGGACGTGGCTTCAGCGGCCAATTTCGGCGACCAGGCAGTTTTCTATTCGATTTACTTTCTCGTTTATGCTTGTTATTCAGTGCCGGTTCTCTGCAGACTGGTCGGACGAGTCCGCCTGGTCTTCGTACGACGGGGCCAGGTTGACAGTATGACCTTTTGATTCTGTTGGTTCTTTGAGACAGTCAAAGGTCTTGTTCATCAAACATGGCCACGCCCCTCTCGCGCAAGCGGGGGTGTTATTTTACTAACAATGACAAATCTCCACGAGGAAACTCTTCTCCCTCCCTGGCCCGCCAGACACGTCACTGCATTCTTCACCGCAAGATGGCGGCTGGACTCGGCAAGTGTAATGTGTAGGATCCAACTGCATGGCCGGATAGAGACAAACGAGGAAAACGAGCCAACACAGGCACAATGATAGCCCGAGTAGAGTTTTCTAAGGGCATCTACCCGAGATCTCGTCTGCTTCGGGCATCACTGGTGGGTGGGTGTGCATACCAACTCGCCACTATCACGAGCCGAAGGCCCGTTTCGTTTAACGAGTCATCCTGATCGACATCCTTATTCAAACCTTTTATTTCTGGCTCCACATCACGTATAGATGACTATATTTTGCCGCGCAGTCCATGGATGGCCTCTTCCATCTCTACCACCTTCTGCCAGTTTACCGGTACTCATCTAGCTCTTCTGATCTTGTCTAGTATATCTAAAGGCCCATACATTGATAAAGCGCAGTAGCTCCACCTAGAGTCCACATGCATCGTCACCCCACAGGCCTCGGTATGTAGCCGCCAATACTCCCTCATCGTCCATTGTCATTGGTCACACCGGACCCGACAGTTTGGCTCGGTCTAATCGCTACTCATATCATCCATAACCTCCTAATCTCGCCGTGCCCGAGCGAGTGACCGACCATGACTTAATGCGCCAGGCTTAGCACTGGGGGTTGGGGCTGTTTGTTCGGCATTGCGCCTGGAGGTGATTGACTGCTTTTGGAAGTAACGGGTATTTTTGTCAACAAGGACGGAAGACGTGCGATTTTAAGGATATAGAAGGACGCACATGTTGGTAATCATGTGTGTAGCTTCTCGTCATTTGGCATGTCATCTCGTCTGACCAGCTCGGCACTCGCGACTGTATACACCACCACCTACAGCTCGCTTGTTGGGTTGGCTTTTCCATAGAAGGGGCGAAACTGCGAGAAACAAAATGTGCATGTATAGACAAGAAGGGAGGAAGCAACAGGACATTCAAGGTGACGTTACTCGCGCTTTGGGCGACACCTACATATACATGTAAGCTCACATAACGGGCGGAAGTTCTCCAAGACTGAACCAAAAAAGGAAGCTACGGAGGCAAGAAAGCATATGTAGTTGCCGATTTCGCCGGCCGAGTCCGGGCTGGGTTACTTTGTTCTGTACGACGTCAGGACCACTTTCTATTGTGGCGTCCGGGAGGCACGGTGACGGAGATGTTGTAGCGGCCCCGGATTATGATGAAGACAATCGTAATCAACCTGGACATAGCACATTCTAATCGGTGGTATTCTGCCGAGTATGCGAGATGTCCTTGGCGGGCTACATTGATATGTCCACAAGGCCCCCAGACAAACGTATTTCTTGTCACATTCATGGGCATAGACCAACAACCTCCTTCCCCATCCATCGATTCGCTTCGTTGTAGCCCCAGGTTGATACCCCACGTCTAAGCCCTGGTAGAGTGTCATTCAGCCCCCACGGCACAGTGAATGTAACCCTAAGCATCGGCTTTAGCTTCAATGAGCCCATTCTGCTTGAATCGGTCGATACACCATAGTCCGGAACGGAATAGATACCGGGGAAGACATAACCTTGAATAGCCAGGAAACCCCCACTACGCGGCAACTGTCAAAAGGTCTGGTGGAGTATGTAGACGAGCCAAGATATTCGGAAAGACGGTCTGCCGAACGACTAGCTTCTGGTTGAATCGCCAACAAACCCAATAGTGGCAAGTGGATCGAAGCCTAACGAACTTTGGCTGGCAGCGCTAACGAATCCGCGATCTATAGGATTCCCGCTCTTTTTTTCCTGCCCTTGGACAGGTTTGTCCAGACGTTGAATCGATCGTCTTTCCCTGTAAGCCCCACTTGGAGATGACTTTGCTTTTTCCTTTGTCCGAGGCCGAGTTTGTTGGACGCTATGGATTTTGGCGAAGAGGATGCGGATTCTAGTAGAAAGGGATGCGGATTTGGGAGGGGCGTGGCATGTATGTTCACATGTAGTAGTGACGATACGATGATCTTGGTAGACACGGGAATCGTAGTGGATCAAGTAAGAGGGAAAAATCCAACAACGAGCACAAAGCACAAATGCCTCAAAACTCATTTCGCGTTACCGTATGGCTGGTAAATTAGCTGTGATAGTTACGTGCTTAACACTCCATGTCACGGGGACTTAAGGCATAATGATGTGGCCCCGCCATCTCATCTTGTGCAAAGTACATATTTGGCAGGCTTAATGCTTCAGCACTTATCACACCATGTGTCACCCATGACAATCATCAAGACAACATTCCGTGGCGAACTTACTAAGCCCAAAAACTAGCAGACAGGGAGGAGACAGGATTTGCAGGCGTTTGTTATGAAGATAGCGAGACATCGCCGACACATTTTCGTCGACGTCAACACGAAAAGAAGCATCAAGCTTGCCGTGTTTTCAGACCCTTGTTGCCGGTGGGGAAGGGGAGCAGAAATCAGGGGGGTAGATATGGAGAGACAGGTGCGAGCCCAGGACGATCGGGACCTTTTTAGACAAGTCGAGAATGGTGTCATTTTGTGGACGTGTCTTGGGGATTATTGATTTCTTGGCCAATAGGTATCGTGGAAGTTGTGACGTTGAAGCTAGCTTGGTTGCATTTGAAAAAACAGTAAACCCCAGACAAGAACCCTAGATCCCCGTCTGTCTTTAGGTCTAGTTTTTGGCGCTACACTATGGCTATGGATTTTGGCATGCTAATGACATGAATCAGCGGAGTACAGAGTTCGTTAGCCAGCCTGTCATTGATGGGTTTACGAAGCCTACGAGATCTCGATTTGCCAACTAAGATGGAACAGGGTGGAGCAAATCGAAGGAGATAGACCCTCAATTCCTTCCTTGGCCTTGCCTCCAAGTTTTTTCTTTCATTTTTTCTTACGTCCTGCGTAGCCACTAACATGTCTTGTATGTACCTAGATATGTAGTCTTATTCTCTCTTCCATTCTTCCCTTTGAATTGCTTTAGAAGAAAAGAGAAAAAAGAGCAAGCCAGACTTTCCTATTCTGTCCCGTTAGGCGCCAGATTGACATGTCATGCGGATTCCTTTGTCTAGCGGGAGAAATTCTGTATGAAGATGGACAGTCGCAGTGGTATTGCAGAACGGCCGGGCGGGGGGAGAGGCAAGAGCTATTTATCGAACATTTAGCGATATTGGCCGTTGAACAAAGCCTGGGGGTGGAGGACAGACAAGCCAATGGGGTCATGTTGCCAATTTTGAGGCAAGTCCGAAAGCGCGAGCGGTGGTCTTGGCTCTCGTGGACGAGACAGGAAGACAAATGGGTTCTCAGTTCATGATCAAACATAAGCACTCGTTCAGTTCGAGATGTCGTCACTGGCAGGCGATCAAACTGACAGTTGGAAGTCAATGTTATGATTCCTCTATCCGAAGTTGGCCAAGTCACCTACCTCAACATCACGGCGGGCACATACTGCCGTTTCTCCACTTGTGATTCCTAGCACTTCTATTCACATAATGGCCAAAAGTTTACATGCAATCTATCCACTGAAAGCACGGTCCTTGTTGGTTTCGAGATCGTTATTGGACGGGCCGTCCCGATGGTTTGGAACGTCTTCCTCGCTGTTGCGCTAGCGAGTGCAGGCGGCATGATTTTTGCACAAGCAGGAATGGATTGGCGGAGGCACGGAGTCAGAGAGGAGGGGGGGCGGAAAACAACGAGAGATCAAAGAGTACACGGGCAAATAAAACAAGAGTGAATGCGTGTGTGTTAGAGAATCAGAAAGGAAGTAACCATAGAGGACCCTGCAAGGGCCTTTGTAAGATTCGAGGGCGTAATGGGATCACGATGTAGTGGAGAATTCGGGACCGGAGAGGGAATATGGGACCGAGGTTATGAAGAGACGACTGATGAACCAGGACTAGGACATCTAGGATTTCGAGCAATCGATTTTTACGCCCGTATCGAGTATGTATGTGCACTAGAGACGATTTTGACTGTTTTGATTTTCGAGGTCTGTGAACTTGCAAGCTCTAGACAAAGTCTAGCCTTCCTTCTCAAATCCATCCACAATCATCCTGTCTCTAACCTCGTCTGCATTGCCAAGCTGGACAAGAGTGACCAACCCACGCCCGACTAACCCTTAACAAATATGAGGAGATATAATGCACGAAGATGATTGGTGGAATGATTCCGACGGTTTGGATGCGAGGTGGGGCTGGCTTGCAGAAAAGTGGGTCAATTGGGTTGATCCACATTGAGCTTTACAGGGTAGGAGAAAGGGTGTGTGCATGACACAAAGGAAAAAGAAGAAGAAGAGGAAAAAAAGAAGAAAAGGGAAAGAGACGACAGTGAAAAAAAGGACCATCATACATACATCATGTAAAACGTCCATGTATGTACATATGTACGTCTTGTCAAAGGAAATCATACTGCCAGTCAGATCTAAATACAACAAACGTAATTGCTGTGAACACAACAGGCGGATCCGCACTTGCAAGAACCGAGCACCAGAACGACTTGCGCGTACCGGACTGCAAGAAGACATCATTTCGGGCAGTTGCTTGGTTTCTTGTGGACTCGACTGTATCACCTTTGTGTTACTTCTTCAACTAAATGAACTCGGGGTCATAGTTAATGGCCACAGCTAAGGCGGTATATTAGCATGGCACATGAACGGGACTTGCACGGAACATATACGGGAAGAGAGGGGTAAGGGTGGTCAGGAGCTGACGAAGAACCCTACCTTGTCTATTGCACAATGTATTCATGTAGGTTTGTAGATACATACATATGTATATGTTTGTACATATGCAGCTACGATCAATGGCTCAGGTCAGATGGCTGGTCCTTGTCCAGCCTAGGCCCGGGAAGCTACCTGCATCAGGCTTCTTCAGCCCGTGAACTGTGCTTGTGGTTTATTTGTCAAGAGCCCGGACGATGCTCGTGGTGCTGTCCTTGCATCGGGGGAACTTCCTGACCGATGCTAGTTCATGGATTATCACTCACCTACCTTCTCCGCAATCATCTCAAATCGTACCAATATCAACGTACCCCCACTATCCCGCCACATATTGTACATAATTCGAAACCGAGGGATCCCGAGCGCCTCATTGACTCCCCTGTCGCGTCAAGGTGACAGCTCATGAGGGGAACTTGTAACTGGTCATGTCGAGAGCAAAGTTCACAACGGTTGGTGTTAACGGTCACAGCCAGGCAGACTGGATTAACAACATTGTCATGCATGGTCCCTCTTTGTCGTTTTGAACTCTCACAAGATCCACAATCATCTTAGCCCTCAGCCTTGCGCCGCCACGTCTGCCAGTCGGCCCGGCCTTTATAAGTGGTCGTCCGGAAGCCGGGGGTTAGCTGTCCCACTAGTTAAACTAGTCGGGGAGTAGGGAGGGAACTAGGTTTCTTTGATCTATCGTCTCTTTGCTATTTTAACATATAAATCGGTCAAAAGATTATGTCTGTAAGAGACAATGGAACCGCCACACACCCTATTTGCCACAGAGATGTTGGATATTTCATGTACTGCGCCGCGGCCCCATCCCTCGTTGGATTAAACTTGCAGCAAGTTTAGGTTCGGTTGGGATCTCTAGTCCATGAATATAGTACCTATACAGATCGTCTAATTCTCCACATTCTATTTGTGTGTTACATTCAAATCTTGAATCCCCGTAAGCTCAGTCCTTCTCAAAACAAACAACCAACCAGAAGCACAACTGTCCAGCGTTGGATTCGGATCAATCTCTACCCGGCTTGTGCCAGTTCCACATGTCCCATATTCACCGTAACAAAATACAACAAATAGCAACAAAAAAAGGACCCCATCAATCTTTCTGACGGCCTCCGCGTCTTGAACTGTGAACATCTCGGCCCCCACCACCCTCCATAATCGCCGTGTTATTCCCATTGTCGTCCTCGAAATCTATACCTGTCTCTATATGTGCCACGGCCTCAACACCTGGCCCGCGCTCTCATCTTGTTAAGAGGTAATGTCCGACAAGAACACCGGCCATCCATCCGTCTTCTCCATCTGGTCCTTGGCGTTCAGGTAGCTACGTAATTGACACCACGCAATTCACGGGATCACGACTTCCTGTGGTGAGGTCTCCCTCTTGTAGCCCTCACATTCTCGGATACACACTCGTGACGCTTTGCTTTGCTCCCTGGCCTCCTTCCTCTCATAATGCTGTATCATATTTTGGTTATTCTCGTGAGCCAGATCCAACGAATCTTCCTAGATCCACAAGCAGGGAGACCCCCTCTCTATAGTCAGCGCATCACAAGATAGCCCGAGGGTGGCGTGTCCCTAGTAATTCCTCCCTGCAGATTAATTCTACAAGCTTACAGGGCAAGCGGAGGGGGCGCTATGTAGAACAAGATCCCCAAAGCGGTTTAAGACATCGTCTTGTAGTCATGCACAAAAGAAACCCTAAAGTCCATCGACTGCTCCATCGAGCACGGCAAGTCCCCTCTTTCTCACGTCTTCAACCGCACCTTCCTCATCTCCTCATCTGTGTCACGACGACCCTAAAACGACATCGTCACCACCAACCTCCAACGGCATGTCACAACTTGTACAGCATCTGCGCAGCCGTAGAATCTGACACCCCCTAAATCGACAGCTTCTCCCGGCCCTTCTAAATCCTCTTTTTTTTCGTTATTTTTTCTATCTTTCGCTCGTCATTACGCTCGTCTGCTCCCCTGCTCCCCTGCCGGCTTCGGCTATATACACCCCTACCCTGTTACTTTTTTTGTGTCTTTCTCACATCCTGTCCGGGCCTGCTCCCAATCCGTCCTCGTCAACAGTTCCATCTACAGACGCTTGTTACCCTATTCAGATGAGACGCCCACGTCGGTCACTGCTTGACCCCCTGCAGAGCCGTGTCCAGCCCGGTCTTCCAAACATTTTTGACTTAGTTGGTTGATGAGCTTTCGTCTTTTGTTATAAAGAGTGCCGACTCCGCCCTTGCCGCTACACACCCTCTTTTAGCTAATTCCGCACAACCAAAATCGCAATCTATATAAGCTTCGCGCCTCCTCAGACTAGTTCGCATACTTTGTTCCCCTCTAGCTTGAATTCTCTCTTGCTTTTTTTCAGCATGTCTTACTCGCCGGACCATCGTTTGTCTTCTCATCGTGAACTTGCAACTTCCGCCTCATTGTGCTCCTCCCCATCTTTCCCACCCGTTCTTTCCCCATTCCGCGAACCCCGCTCTCGCAATTCCTACGGCGGTCATTCTAGCTATCCTTTGCCCGTGTACCCCGCGGCTCACTCGCATCAGCACCGTTCTTCCCCAGATTCAGACACTATGCCAGACAACTATCGCGCCGTTGACCGTGGCCACCTCAATATTCACAATCCCCCTCCAGTTCTCCCTCCCCCTCATTCCCACCAGTACCCTCCAACTCCCACATCTTTTTATGAGTCTGGCCGGTCGCCGCGCACATCATATGCCCCCAAAATGGAGTATTCGCACAGTCAGTCGTCGCAGGAAGGAACGCATTCTCCTGGTAAGTCTCCGGTCTATCTTAAAAATAACCCGACTTCGCATACTAACACCGGTTCGAACCGTCTAGTCCGTTTGCCACCTGCTAGCGCGTTGATCAGAGAAGTTGATGCTTCATCTGCGCCTTACCATTCTCGGCCAGGCCCGCCGCATCATAGCCATTCCTTGCACCGGCCAGTACCGCCTCCAAGCGGTCCACTGCCGACTTCTCGGCCCTCACCAGCTTCATCCGCTGCTCCTTTGGAGTCTGCGCCACGACAGGCGCGTACTCGCTACAATAAGGAGTACACTCCGGAGCAGATTCACTTTGTCATGTACACATTTGTTGACTGCGCCAAGAACTGGGATCAAACCCTCGAACTCTTCCGCGCCGAGTTCAACGACGAGCGTGGCGCTGCCGGTCTCCAAGGTGTTTTCTACCGCGAGAACAAAATTTTCCCTGTGACCAATGCCGAAGGCCTTCTCCAATGGGACCACAAAAACGAGAAATGGGCGACCAAGGACCTTCCTATGCGCAATCACGGCGACGGAAAGATTGGTCTGCTGGACCGTTACCCCGACGCCGCGATTTCATACTCGTGGGTCAGCGATGAGCACAAGCGCCGTGTCTGGGACATCGGCATGCGCCATCGACAGCAGCGTCTGGATATGCTGTACTGGCAGCGGGAACGTACAGGTATGGCTGCTCCTCACAACTCGTCCAACATGAGTTATGCATCGCAGGTCTTTGGCCACCGCCACTAAGCCAATGGCTTACATTTCTTCTGCCCCAATTCTTGTTTATAATACCTCATTGGCATCGTTCCTCTCAACCCCACGCACACGACTTTGTTCTTACGTCACCCATCATGTGATCCAGTCACAACCACCTTCGTTATCATTTTCAAGGGCTTGTCGTCACTTGCTTCATCCAGTTCTTTCTTGTTATATCCAGTTTTGTTTCCTTGTTCTTTATCTTACGGCCGTCTCGTCTCTATATACCACGGGGACAATACGCCCATCTGTATGCTTGTCCTCTTGCTTGGCTTTTTGTCTTTTTTGTTTGTTTTGGTACCTAGCTTTTCGGCTATCTTTGGTTTTGGGTACACGTTTGGTATTCAGTTTTCATAAGATGTGTTTAGTGACTGTTAGTGATGACAGTGGATTCTGTAGTTTGAGTCCAAGTTGGCTTTTTGTAGTCTAAAATATCGACCTCAAGGTCTTATCTTCATAAATCCATGTGTTAGTTCTCAATTAAATCGTGTTAATATCCCCCATGTTTGTTCACTGCCTCGTTAAAGCGCTTGATCCGGTCAAGGATCTTAGCGTCCCGCTCCTCGCCGTTCTCATCACGATCAAGATCTTCTTCTCGGACTTGAGTCCAATCTTCAGATCCAAAATCTGACAGGGCAACTTCGTCAAAGTCCTGGCTACCATACATTTCGCTCGCCCAACCACTACGTTGCATATCGGCAAACTCGCCATCTGAGTCTGACTCCAGTTCTTGGTCAGGATAATCGTTGGCGTAGTGGTTTTCAGCTGTATATACGTTAGTCTCTTGGCTAATGGGATAACAAAAGTTCGAAACATACCGTTCTCATCACTGTCATCACTGTCGTATCTAACCATCTGAGAGTTGCGTTCTTCATAAAAATACTCCTGCTCGTCCAAATCAATGACCAGCCGTCCAATCATGTGCCTTGGGACATCACTGGGAATAGCACGGGGATCCACAATATGGTACTCCTCCTCTACATACTCGCTCTCTGAGTCTTCTGCAGCAGGTGACTCCCCCCTCTTTACGGGAGTCCCCCTAGTCACAGCTGGAGCTGGCGCTAGAGTCTCAGGCGCAGCTGGTGGTGGTGGAGTACTCTGAGCCTTTGGCCGTGGTCTGAATCTTGTCATGGGCTTCTTAACAGGCTTGTCGCCTGAGTTGCTCTCTACTTCGTGGGCCCAGCGGCTGAGATCTTCTGCCATACGATCCATATTCTGTTCTGGCTTCGGCTTCTCACTACCACCCAAACGACCGACAGGAATCGCAACCAGTCGTCTTTGTTGCGTGGATGGGGTCGCGGGGACTGGGATATCTACAGAGCCTTCGCCGTCGCATTCACTTTGTCTCCGACCACCGGCCACACCAACAACCTCACCCTTCTCAGCCACGCGCATCTTAGTCTGGCGCTCGACGAATACTACAGTATTGTGTCGCCTCTTCATCCCCGTTAGTGATGACGAGGAAGAGTATGACTTGAGACGTTCCGTATCAGCCTTGGAGATGTGGAAAGTGCGTTGTACTGGCCGATCAACTGGGGAATTTGGGGTCTTCGGGGTCTTGGGTGATTTATTCGAGGGGATAAGCTGTTTCTCAGAGTCCGGTGTTGACGTCTGGATCACCGGTGGTGTTTGGATGGGGCGTGGTTGAGCCTCAAGCGGAGACAGTGGTACAGGCGTACGGCGCTTGTACAGGTAGTTCATGGTGCTACGCGCACGCTTGTTTCCATCGGCATCAAGCTCTGTAACTAACGTGTTAGCACGACGGTTCCACTCGATTGCGCAGCACAGGCAAACATACCAAGAAACGTAAGCGGCGAGTCATCATCGCGCTTGCGCTTAATGCGGATAACCTCGGGAGGGCGGGACATTGTGGGTGACTAGTGATAACGATGGTGGTTGTTTAAAAATGTTCACGGGATGGTGAACATCGCAAGATTGCGTGTTTAAGCCCCTGTCAGCCTTGGTCAAGCTGCATCGCAAAGTAAAGGTGGGGCTTCACACGTGACGTCACTTTGGACTATCGATAAGAAATCCCAATTGGGAAATTAACTCCACACCAAACAGAGTTGTTGGTTTACACAAGTAGTTTCCATAACAGGCAATTTCTCAACCACCATGATTACAGGAAGTTAGCTACGGAAGTAACTTCAAAATTATGTAGAAAAATTAAATTTGTGGGCGAGATGGGATGAAAGCTTTTAATTTTGCTGTAGAGTGGCTAACAGTCCAAATTTCCCGTCTGTTGGTCCAAAAATGTTCTTCGTCTTCTTCCAAACCATCGTGACAAACAGTTCCATCGCAAAATGGTCTTTTCCAACGCCCAACAACAGCCCAAAATGCGTCAAGTTTCATCTTCTTCGATTTCTGTTCCTCGCATGCGGTTGAATCTCATCTCGCTGATTCGCCGCCGCAGTCGCTACAAGCCCGACCCATTCCCGGACCCGTCTATCCTCGGTCCTGTTTCTCCCGTTCCAACCATCAATAATAACCCCCCTCCTTCGCGCAGCGAGACAGTTGAAAGCACTGGTAATGCTGCTTTTGTCTTGGCCGCAGCAGATATAGAAGAACATTCACAGAGCCGTCCTTGGGCTGAGCCGTCTCTGGATCCATCTAGCCGGACGTCCAAGTTGCCTTTCCTCAGTGCTTCGGAGGACCAGGAAGATTCCAGCGACAGCCCTGTTGGCGAGGTCGGTGACGAGATGGACTACCGTGGGTGGTTTGTTGGTGAAGACATTCGCGGGCGTCGGCCTAGTCAGCGGTCGACGCCAGAGAATGACTCTCTTCGACGCTTTGCCCTCCGGACTGACCACGGCCAGGCTGCCCGTTGCTTCAACACGCCCTCGGAAGTGCCCTCAAAGATTTCTGGTGGCACTCGCCATTTGCCCTGGGAGACGGAGCAGCCTTTCATTCCCGAAACTCCCGGTGCGCCTCCCCATACTCCCGGCGTCCCGACCACCCCCGGAACTCCCACCTTCACTTTCACCAACTTTGATGAGGTGGCTGCGCAGACCATCCCCGAAAGCCAGTTTGAGGGGTCCTCTCCCCCTCTCAACTCACTTCCACACACGGCCCACGGTGGTACGGAGACAAGCGGTCAACGTTGCCCGACTCCTTATTTCCCAACCTTCCCTTCGTCTCCATTGGTTCGACAGGGCCACGATTGCTTTGTCAACTATTCAGAGCCCTACACCCCCCGCCATGGCTCGCAGGTCGGCAGTGTGTCCGAGCAGTCTTCACGTGCCAATTCGGGACCGTCCACGCCGGGTCCCATGCAGCCTCAGACACCGACTGGCGCAACCCATCGGCTAGATGGAGCATACAGGCCGTCTCTCCACCAGCTTTTGACGCCTGGTAGCGTGAGGGAGCCACAGACTCCCATCTCCATTGATACCTACAACCAGTTCTTGGAGTCCTTCCCCTTCGCTCAGCAGGGACCGATCACCCCAGCCCCACGCCCTGAGCCGGGAACGCCCTTCACTTCGAGCTGTTTTGGTCCGGATGCCTCACTCCAACATGGCACGCCAACCCCGAATCAACGTGCGCAACTACAGGCTCCTCTCACATCGAGTCCTCTGGGCCCAGCTAGCCCTCCATCGCCTGGGCCATACCAAGGCTCCCAGTTTGCCGACAGCCAGCACACACCTGGTGCACCCTCGGCATTCTTCTCACAGCCACCGGGCACTCCTCTCTGGAATGGATCATGCACCCCGTCCCGCGCTGCATCTTGTGTCCCATCTCGCACAACCTCCCAGACCGCCTCCCGTCTGACCCGCAACGTCAGTGCCAAGAGTCGGGTTCCGTCGCTATACGATGAGCCCCTTGTACCAGCCTTCTACCCGGCTCCACCCTCCAGCCCGGGTAGATTGACGCCTGACTGCACGCAGCTTCCGCAGTCACAGACCAAGAAAGTCTCTGTTCTGAGCTTGACTCGCCGTCTGGGACTGCTTCCTACGCTGCCTCCATTTACGCGTAGCAGTGCACGCCGGTTTCACCCCGGTGAGATTACCCGCCGCTCCATCGACACCGAGCGCCCCAAAGAACGGCCCTATCGCCGTGCCCGTCTTGAAATCCCAGAGCCTGACAACTCGCCTCTCTTTGTCGAGTGGCGTAAGGCTCTCAAAGAAAAGAAGCCTAGCTTCTGGCGTGGATGCCTGGATTACCTGGCTGGCAAACCGCGCATGCCCAAGAAGAAATCCTCAATGGCTCAGATCCCCAAGCTGCCCAAAGAACAATTCCCACCGCAGCCATATGTCCGAATTGAACCTCCCGATTAGCATGATGAGGATTCGGCCATATTGATACCCTGCCTGCGCCATGAACCTTCACCCACTCCATTTGAGCTGAGACAAATGGGAATGGAGTATGCGGACTTCTACGAGTTGACAGACGACACTTGGTGGATGCGCGAGAAGAAGAATGCTGAGGAGCAGCAAAGAGAGAAGGAGCGGGAGCTACAGGCTCTACATGCAGAGAAGGGGTACCCTACGTTCGTCAAGAAGACTAAAGCTAATTACAAGCGGTTAAAGGGTCTGTTTAAAGAGCAGTATTATTAGATAGCTATGTCTATATGTTGTTTGTGTTCTTCAATGTCCAATGTATTTCGTCTTTTTCCGTGCAGGTCCTCCATCTTGATCCTCCTCGTCGTCAGAAATCTTAGCGTATTCAGTTACTGGCTGTGTGTCCTTCCAGGCCTTAGTGAACATAGGATCCTTCTTGGCGACCTCAGCGTACTTTAATAACGCCTCTCTGGGATCCTCGTGAAGCATCTTTGCCAAGGGGATGTTATCTTGGATATGTTTCTCATCAGGCCGGTTCTTCATGAATGGTGTCATACTCGGCATCTCAGGCCGTCTAACCTCCTTATTCTTGCCACCCCGCTTTTGTGTAGGTTGGGTGGTAGTGAAGGCCATGCCACCGGTCAAGTCAACGGTGAGTGATGGGTCATCATCGATGTGGCGTCTCTTTGGTGCGCGAGACATGACGTCCTTAGCACCCTTTTGAGACTTGTCTGGGCTGTAAAGCATATGTACTGAGCCATCAGCTGATGAAGCGGCAATCTGGTTAAGTTTGGGGTGCCAAGCAACAGCAATAACGGCGTGATTTGGCGTGATGGGGGCAACAACCTCTGGCCGGAGGTTGGCTGGGTTGAGAATGTGGAGGCTACCTTGGTTTGAACCAACGAGAATTGATGTGCTGTTCGGGGCGTAGCAGATGTTCGACATTGGGAAGGCGACGTCGGCAGTCTCATGCGCTACTGTGACAAGTGGCTTGGTGAAGTTGCGAAGATCCCAAAGCTTAATGGTAGAGTCACCACCCCGGGTCACAACCATACGGCCATCGCTTGATACATCAAGCCCCGAAGTCCAAGTCCCCGGAGTATGGGCGCCTTGAATTTCAGCCGCAGGTCTCCAGAAGGGACCATTTCCAGGGTACATAACAAGTGAACCGTCATCAGCGGCAGCGACTAAAGCTGTGGAGGAGGAACCGGAAGCAGTGTTTGCCCACTTGAGGGCGCTGATACGGATTCGAGAGTTCTGGCTAGCAGACTTGGCTTTGAAGACAATGATGTCTTTTTGTTTACGCCGGTTATTCATATCCCAAATGCGCACCGTCGAGTCAGTGCCACCTGTCGCCAACAGATTCCGATCTTCAGGATGCCAGCAACCCATCGTCACTTCCGAGATATGGCCCGTAGTATTCCGCATATCCTTCAGATACATGTCACCCTTGACAAATTCCACAGCAACCTCACCTTCCCTGGTGAGAACCTTAGCTTGTGGGTGGCCTCCGGTAACAAGAATATGGGAGCCGCTAGGCGAGAATGACACTGAATGTACCGGCTGCGAGTCAGAGGCCACTGCGCCGGTGGACTTGGCTTCCCATGGGTCAATGGTGCGGAAGGCGCGGATGGTGGTTGGCGTCATGCTGGCGAAATCGTGGAGACGGACTGTGCAGTCGAGGGAGCCGGACGCAAGACGACCTCCTGCGGGATCCAATGCGATGGAAGTAACGGCGCGCGTGTGTGTCTTGATAATCATCTCATGCGACATAGGAAAATCATCCTCCGCATCCGATTCATCGTCATCGTCATCATCGTCGTCGCTATCACTATCGCTCTTAGGTTTAGCAACAGGCTGAGGTCCATATCCATCATCCGAATCATCATCACTGTCATCATCAGAGTCCCCATATGCGACAAGACCTGCCTTAGCTTTACCCTTGTCCGCCGGAGCATCATCCTCCACCGCCTTTGTTATGGGGCGGCGGCTTCTGTCAATTTGCGCTTCAATGTTAGCCTCGGCCTTTTGCTTTCCAAAAGCCTTGGGTAAAAATGCGCGCATCGGATCATCGAGCGCCAATTCCGGCTCTTCAATGACAATTTCGTCGTCGCTCATGGTTGCGTTTTTGGTCGTAGAGTCGTTGATGGAGAACATTGGTACTGATCAAGTTTGCGACAATTGCTGGCGCCAAATTTGGGCGATTATTTTGCCCTGGCAGAATTAATAAATGCGCTTCCGAATTTGGAAATCCGGTGTAGAGTTCACCGGGGTTCACCGAAACGGGTCACAAACATGGATTACCACGATAGTTGTCATTGATGAGTACCTATAAATACACGGTGTCACTGTCTTCACAAAAATATGGTTGATCATTGACTTCTCTTTCTCTGGTTGAGTATGACGAAAAAAAAACATGTTATTTTAGTGCATCAAGGTCTATCTAGTGCGGCGCTTCTTGGAAGCCTGTCCGCTGGAGTCATTATCTTTAGTGATTGCCGTAAATTTGTCTTGGAGGAAGACTCCAGAAGAGCCAGAGATGGAAAGTTGCACGCCAGGCATATTCTGTTGGGTGAAGAATTGAAATAGAAATAGAAAAGGTGGCCTAGTGAAATTCAAAACGGTGGCAAACGCCGCCATTTATAGACATTCATATTTCGCAGACTAACACATGTATACACTGTTTCCATTTGTGACGTAAACTATCAAATCCGGCGCATTTGAGACTTGGCCACAATGGTTTAAAACATATTGGGCGCGGTCCGTCTATATTTTGTTGTTTTCTACTCTGTTTTCCTTATTGCTGCACTACATAATGTATTTGAATCACGCGATCGCACGTATAAGAAGATTCTATGTATGTTGGTCCGTTTTTCAGTGTGTGCCTTCTCTGAGGATCCTCACTAGTTATACCTCTTTGCACTGTGTAGGAATATATTCGTGCTTCTCCCATACTCTCTCTACCTGGATAAACAGCAATAACAAGGACAAATATTCCGCATTTTTTCTGTGCTACGGTATACTAATGTCTCCAACCTGTTACTCGTTGTCTACAAATCCCGGTGAGGCGGCAGTACGTTGAATAGCATACCTGTCAATCAACCATCTAACGTTCACAAAAAAAGGATTATATTGCATAGTATGGTTTTCGAGGCTGTCTGATAATTGTAAAAGCCTGGAGGCTGCCGTATAGTTTCGATTGTATGTTTCCCAGCGACAGACTCCAAAATGGGTAGGTGATAGTTCCTTGTTATAGAAACAATGAATTCTTCGTTCGGCTAGCCGAAAGATTGCCGCAGCGGTATTCGTTGGATTATGAACTTTGATGATCCGTTTACTGAAGATGGGTCCGTGGTTGACATTGTACTTGTATACCAGGGATTCAAGGGCCGGGAGTTTGGAAGCTATTCATGGGGGCTTTGTACTTTCTCGTGTTGGCATGGAGATTTGACGGCATAGATGAACTGATGGATTGGAAAAACATGGAGGGAATTTGTAAGTATCTTGTAATTTTGAATGCACGTTTTTCAGACGTTCATTTTGATACGCGTGGTTATTGTCATTCTTTCATAGGGATTAGCTGCATACTATCTATGAAAACTATAGCCATGACCCAATATTTCATCCGGTAGCACAGATTAATGTACATTAAACTATGGATGGTGTACACAAGTATCATTATATATATAATATGGTATCAATAAATAGTGGAAGGTTCATATGCACGTGTGAATTATCATGTCTTTGTTTAAGATATTCTATTGACCCCACTTGAACAAATGTCCATTTATCCCATTTGTAGAGCAAGAATAATGTGCATACGTACTTTTGATGAATAGCTGCCACCACCAAAGTCAGCGTCAAAATAACATTATATTTTTGAACGCGGGATTATCTTTGACTCGGATACCCCCAGAAAACGGACGGCGAGCTGGTCGCATTCTTGCTCGGCGTGTCATTTAACGGCGGGGCCATTTTCTCTTGACTAAATGAAGGGATGGTCGATTCAATATCCTCCCATGATTGTTTCCGAAATACAGTTCATCAACAAAAGAACGCTTTCGTTTCAACGATCGAATGTTTTTTGACGGTCCAACCACTGGGGATACTTCTAGTTCGAAACCTGGATACCGGGCATACTGTTCAAGGATGTGACTTTCATGATCCAATATATCTTGTTGTTGGTCAGATACCTGGCTCCTTGTCCAATTGCTGGGTCCTTTGTGGCGTAAGACGAATCTTCCGATCCGTTGTCTTTCTAAAATTGTCAAAGTTTGAATTGCCAATGGACGGAGTCTGGCCAGTCGATAGAGGGTGGGGTAGGAACTTTTGTATGTTCTTACAACCCCGATACGTCGGGCGTAAATGACGTCACCGCCGCTAATGGTATCTGGAGGGGTTACCGGTATAACTGCTATGCACCAGTTGAAACGCTTGGTAGTATGGTACACCTGAACCGCAAAGCAAGTTGACGGAATATATTCTTGTTGATTGAAACGGCCGTTATCCCTTACCGTGGAATAACGTGAATCGATACGGATTGTTCTCGCTCGAATGAGAGGTTTATTATCACAAAGGTGATCTAGGACAGATATGGACAACCCCATTTGCCGAACTAAAGATATGTACTTTCGTGGTGTCATGTGGGTATGTAAGACCTTGTATTTAAGCGGATACATTCCATCGAAACGGGGTGTCCACCGTGTTTCAGGAAACATATGAGCCCAGGACCAAGTGGGGAACTGGTCAATAGGTCCTGTAATTCCATCCCACGCCTTCCAACCAAGGCCATATTCTATGTGGCGCGTGGGAATCCCGAAAGTATGCTCAATCCCTCGGGTTTTTAACAGACCAGAAATTGCGTGAAGTCTATCGGTAGGAAGGGCGAGAGCCGACTCGAATACTCTGCTATCAAATCAAATGCTGATTTCGATTTGGCCTTGACACAAACAGAACGACACTCTGGCTCTTTAACAACGCCTACGTGATGATATGCAACCATTGGACAATTGATGTGCCACAGAATCGTTGAATCGGTGAAATACAGTCGTCGAGGAGAAAGATATTCTTCTTGCATTGTCCACCCGCGGGTTTGCCATGGTGGCGCACGATATTTAATATCAGGCATACTTTCAGCAAATCCCCAACATCCATCACTTGGGGGTTCTCTCAATTTTCCATCAAAATCTCGAATGTAGCCTGGGATTCCAGAATGGATGTCTTTTGTAAGGGCACAAATCATGGTGAGATACGAGTTGGAATAAATATCACCCATGGCATGAATTTGTTCGGTCTTTTCTGTGTCGTTACCTTGCATGATGCAATACCGATCAATCCAAATGTAAGGGATTTCTATAGCCTGAGCCAAAGTCATGCAATCGTACAGTGTTTTAGACATTGTCTCTAAAGACAACGAGCCACTCTTTGCGAACCGGCCCTGGGTCTCGGGGGTGAGCATGTTCTTGTCCTTGGAGTCCCATCTATAGCTAATTGCCGAATATCTGACATGTTTATTTCCGATGTGCACAACACATCTTCTTTTGGTGTCAATGAGACGAAAGGATTCGGGGTATTCTACATGTATCTGTTAGTTTTGCAGACCCGACATTTTCAAATGTCTTCTTACCTGTTGTTTGTTGGATATTCTCATCGCCATAAGTTTGAAACTGACTTTGTATGTCATGCTTCAGGACCGTAGGATTAAAACGTATCATCTCAAGACACGCTAGCCCCGGTCCAGTCATGTCATTTGTAGGTAACAGTTTGACATTAACCTGGTCTGAATCCTGCCCCCCCTCCGGTCGCTGAATTTGAACGTCGATGTAAAAGTCAAAACAAGTAGACGATCTCCACCGCGGAATTTCTAATAAAAAGGATTCCTCCCATCGTTCATGGATTCCTGAAAGCTTGAACTTTTGGTGACCATTCCGAGGTCTGTTTTGCAATATCGATCTTCCCAAAGCGAAACACACCGGGCAATCCGGTGAAAGCCCAAGTCGTTTTAAACCCGGATTGTAACGATTGACGGGGATCGGCCACGGACAAAGTCCATCCGCGCCAATTGACATTGGACACTTGACCAATTGCAGGATTTCATCGTCTTCCCATGACCGCCAATCTGGATTGTTGAGTGTATAAACGCCTTGCAAGCCAGTCTTGCATTTAATAACCTGATCGTTGACACTGTTGGCAGTCTTCAGTAACTACCTTATTGGTGATCATTTTAGTGCAACTCAAACACCAATTCTGGTTCCTGGCTACTTCTCCAACTATTTGACAGTTATATTCCGCGCATGATTGTCTTTGGTCGCCTTCGTGCCGGTTGTGCACAATTCCATCGCGTCGCTAGAACGGTCAGTGAATCGTTGCTCTCATCATTCTGTGGAAACTAGTCCAGGGGGGGTTGTTACCTCGTGACTATCACGAAAAGATAATGCGGAAAGAAAATGCTTTTCCGTCAATCTCCACTCCTCATGATGCTCATACTCCAAATTAACTGCTTCAAAAATTCTTGTCGGGTTTAGAAGATGTAAATAACTTCAACATCATTGAAACTGGCCCAGTTGTTATATTTATCTTCCCATACATTGTGTCACGCCTACAACCAGGCTGACTTCAGGCAATTTAGGCAATTGCATAGGTAAGGCAAAAGGCAGATCCACCATCAGCAGCTTATCTATGTACATAGGTGGACAGTATAGTTATAATCACGTGACAAGAACATTGAATGTATTTGTTACATAACAACCCTCACTTATAGGCACCTTCAACAATCCAGGGGCTCATTAATATAAGATGATTGTTCGGAATTCAGGATTCTCATTCAACCAGTTACATCCAAAAAACGGTCGGTGCACTGGCTTTCTCCGCTTTTGACGTCTAACTTGACGATGCCAATTTTGTTTTTTCGTCGCACTGAAGGGGATAGAGTTCAAATCTCCCTGAAATTTACTCGTAGAGTCAGACACTGTCTTACTTTTTGAAAACTTCAGCTTCAACGATCGGTTGCCCTTTGACGACTGCACAGTTGGGGGTGCCCCGAGTATAGTATCTAGAGTCCCAGAGCACTTGGGCCAGACGGGTTCGGGACGCTGTACGATCTGTTGTGGCGTATCACACATTCTAGACCATGTCCAGTTTGACGACTTTTTTTGTCGTATCGCAACTGTTCTGATGCGTCGTCTCTTTAGACTCGTCAACGTTTGAATTGCTATTGGCCTAATTTTGGCAAGTTGATCCAGGGGAGCGATGTACCCCGCTTTGCTCTTTAAAGTTCCAATGCGCCGGGCGTGGATGACGTCATCGCCTTTGGAGATCCCTGGAGGGGTAAAGGGTTTCACCACAAGAGAAAATGTACGACTCCAGTGATCTCGAAACATTGGAATCACCAGGCAGGTTGAGGGGGAGTAGGTCCATGAACCACCAATATCCTTCTCGACGTAGTCATTTGTTCGGACATGTCTAGCTTTCGCGCGAATGACAAGCTGTCTACTAGAAACATGATCCAACAAGGGTTTAGATAACCCCAGTTGCCGAACTATAGATAGTCGTTTTTGTGGTGTCGTGTGAGTGTGTAAGATCTTACACTTAACCCAGTCAATCTTTTTCGTATGGTCCTGCCATATGACTGGACGGAACAAATGCGCCCATGACCAAGTAGGAAACGCATCGTTGGGTTCTGCCAATCCATGGCGACTATACCAACAGAGGCCATATTGAATGTCGCGCGTCGGCACCCCAAACACATGTTCAATGCCTTTGGTTTTTAAGAGACCAGAAATCGCATTGATTCTGTCTGTAGGAATGGTGAGCTTGCGCGTGGAATACTCCTTGATGAGATCTAACACTGATCTCGATGTGGCCGTCACACATTCAGGTTGACACTCTGGTTTTCTGGTAACATCTGCATGATGGTATGCAACCATCGGACAATTGATATGCCACAGAATCGTCGAATCCGTGAAATAAAGTCGCCGAGGAGAAATATACTCTTCCTGCATTGGCCATGCCCGGGTTTCCCACTCTGATTCCGCATCCCACAAGTATTCAATTCTACCTGAGTGTCCCGGGCAGCCATCAGTGGATGGTGCTTTCAATGTTCCATCAAAGTCTCGAGTGTATCCTGGGATACCAGAATGGATCGCCTTAGAAAGAGCACATATCATGGTCAAGTAGGAGTTGGTATATATATCTCCCATTGCATGGATGTGTTCTGCCTTTTCCGTGTCGTCGTTCTGCATGATGCAATATCGATCAATCCAGATGTACGGGATTTCCAGAAGCTGGGCCATTGTCATGCAGTCATGTAGCGTTTTAGACATTGTCTCCAAGGACAAAGAGCCATCCAGCGCAAGCTTGTCTTTGGTTTCAAGGGTAAGCATGTTCCTGTCCTCGTAGTCCCATCTGTAACTGATTGCCGAGTACCAAACGTGCCTGTTGCCAATATTCACAACACATCTTCTATTAACGTCAATCAGACGGAAAGACAAGGGATACTCTACGTACTTCTGTTAGTGTTGAATTTCGTAATTGTGATGTGTGCTCTGACCTGATGTTTGTTGGAGTCTTTCCTCGGGGTATTCTTTGAACTGGACAAGTATCTGTTGTGCGATGACTGCCGGATTGAAACGATGGAGCTCATGACATACTAGCCCTGGGCCATTGATATCGCTGATTGGGAATAGCCTGATATCAGCCTGCTCCCCAGCCAATTCTCCGTCACGTTTATCCCATTGAACCGTGACCTTGATAGGGAATTCATTCCGACACCCCGAAGCGTAACTATCATTGAAAAGCTGACTTTGAAAATTGATGCCTCGAATCCTCATGGGTTCGTGGGTGCCTTTCGGTATGCATGACAATATCGACTTTGCCAAACCGAAACATACCGGACACTCTGGGCAAAGCCCAAGTCTCTTCAAACCTAGATTATGGCGACTGACGGGTATTATCCAGGGGCAGGAGGCATCCTCGCCAAACGACATTGAATTAGTAATTACTTGTCGTATTTCGTCTTCTTCACATGACCACCAATCTGAGCTGTCGAGGGTATAAGATTGTTCGCTGTTCGTCTTACATCTGTTTCTCTGTTCGTCCCAGCATTCGTTGCAGCCTTTAACAACCGTCTTACTGACGATCATGTCAGTGCAAGGTGAACACCAATTTTGATTTCGGGCCACCTCGGCAGCGACTCGATGGTTGTATTCCGCGCATGTCTCTTTCTGGTCGTCTATGAGTCGACTATGAACAATTTCATTGTGCTTCAAAAACGGTTAGTACATTTTAGCTGACATCCTTGCCTGAAGATTCATCCATGGAAGACTCTTACCTGTTTAGTGTCATTAAAGGACAATGCACAAAGATACATCGCCCGGTCACACTCCTGGGTGATTACTTCAAACATTTTCGCTAGGTTCCAAGGACAGAGATGGCTCAGATGGAGTTGGAAGTAGTCAGGTTATGGTTTCTAGCTTTTCATGGACTATATACTACATAGAACCAATCTGGTTTGGTGACCTGAGTAACCACTTGCATGCACACACTTTCCAAGGCAACCGCAGTATGGACCCTAACCCTACGACACCATGCACCCACGCAAACACCCCGTCCTACTCAACTTTTTAGCCTGAAGAAAGAAACACTGGGCCTGATAACCTGATGGAAAATAGAATCAAACAATCAATACTCAACTTTCGAATATAGATAAATAGCACCTTGAAGGACGAAACACAATTAATCAATGAAGGTTCTGCTGTGTTTTGCTTAGCGCCTTGGGTTTTCATATCTACAATTGTCAGCCTTTGGTGATAGGGTTAATGGTCGATAACCCTTAATCAGGTCTGATGCCAATCGTCAATGTACATGGTCTGTTTATTCTGGGAATGTTACTCTCATCAATACAATCAGGTTATCCATCATATATCGTTCTACTACATACAGCTCATCAACAATTCTACTAATGATACGGCAACTCAGGGGTTATATCTCCCACTACAATACATCAAGTGCTTCGAGTCAACCGTCAAGTAACTGTCTTCACAATGATTAATAGGTGCGATTGGTTGAACAAGTGATGTTTATTGAGACAAGAACTACATAAGAGCATCCTAGAAAGTACTGCCATGACAATATCTCGGTGCTCAAGGCAAACGCAATGATGTTCAATGATGCATGTTAGCTTGAAGGGAATGTGATTGAATCGGAGGGCAGGATTGAACTATCGGTTTGAGTATAACTACTGGTGGGCATTTTATGGTGATTCTACATGACTTCTGGCGAGATGAGCCAGCGGGCGTGCGTAAGACCAGATGATAGGGCCGACCGGAAAGAAAAGGCTACCGCCGCAGTAGAGAGATGACTTTGGTAACTGGTATCCTGATTGGGCGCGCGCGACGTGTGTCTCCATAGTTACCCTGGGCTTTTTTCTTACTGAAAGAATTGAACAAGAAGGCGTGAATCATATCATCGAGCTTCAATTAGAGCTCTTTGGTAACTATTTTGTCATCCACCGTGATTTTTCTTTCGGTCATAAGTCATTGCTGGAGATTATTGGTACTGATCAAGTTTGTGGCAAATGCTGGCGCCAAATTTGGGCTGTTATGTTGGACAGGCAGAATGGAGAGGTATCCAAATTGGGAAATCCGGTGTAGAGCTTACCGAAGTTCACCGAAACGGGTTCCAGACATGGATTACCACGAGTGTTGTCATTGATGAGTATCTATAAATACATGGTGCCACTATGGTCACAAAAACAAGGCCGGTCATTGACTTCTCTTTCTCTGGTTGAGTATGACGAAAAAAAAACATGTTATTTTGGTGCATCGAAGTCTATCTAGTGCGGTGCTTGTTGGAAGCCCGCCCGCTGGAGTCATTATCTTTAGTGATTGTCGTAAATTTGTCGTGGAGGAAGACCCCAGAAGAGCTGAAGATGGCAGTTGGACGCCGGGCATATTCTGTTGGATGAAGCATTGAAATAGAAACAGAAAGGGTGGTCTGGTGAAATTCACCACGGTAGCAAACACCGCAGTTTATAGACATTCATCTTTTGCAAAATGACACATGTGTGCACTGTTCGCATTTGTGACGTAAACTATCAAATCTGGCGCATTTGAGACTTCACCACAATGGTTTAAAACATATTGGGCGCGGGGCGTCCATAGTTAGTTGTTTTCTACTCTGTTTTCATTACTCCTGTACTAGAGAATGTATTTGAATCACGTGATCACACGTACGAGACGATTCTATGTATGTTGGTCCGTTTTTAAGTATTTGCCATGACTGAGAATACTCACTAGTTCTACCTTTTTTCACTGTGTAGGAGTATCTGCGTGCTTCTCCCATACTCTCCCTGTTAGGATAAAAAGCAATAACCAGAACAACAATTCCACTCTGTTGTGCTGCGGTATACTAATGTCTCCAATCCGTTACTCGTTGTCTACAAATCTCGGTGAGGCGGCAGTACGTTTAACGACATACCTGTCAACCAGCCGTCTGACTTTCACCAACAAAGGACTGCATTACATAGTATGGCTTTGGAGGCTGCGGTGTAGTTTACCTGGTATGATTAACAAAGACAGACTCCTAAATAAGTAGGTAACAGTTCCTTGTTGTCAAGTTGTAGAAACAATGAAGTCTTCATTCGGCTAGCCGACAGATTGTTGCAGCGATGCTCGTGGATCTCGTTGCCTGATAAGTTTCACGTTGGAGATCACTAGATTATGAACTTTGATGATCCGTTTACTAAAGATGGGTCCGTGATTGACATTGTACTTGTATACCGAGGATTCAAGCGCTGGGTTGTACTGTCTCGTGTTGGCATTGAGATTTGGCGGTATCGGTGAACTGATGGATTGGGACAACATGGAGGGAATTTGTAAGTATCCTGTAGTTTTGAATACACGTTTGTCAGACGTTCATGTTGATACCCGTGATTATTGACACTCTTTCATAGGGATCAGCTGCATACTATCTATGGAAATGATAGCCGTTACCCGATATTTCATTCGGCAGCACAGATTAATGTACATTAAGCTAAGGATGGTGTACACAAGTATCATTATATATATAATATGGTATCAATAAATAGTGGAAGGTTCATATGCACGTGTGAATTATCATGTCTTTATTTAAGATATTCTACGGACTCCGCTAGAACAAATGTCCCTTTAATCCATTTGTAGAGCAAGAATAATGTGCGTACGTGCTGTTGATGAAGAGCCGCCACCCCCACAGCTGGCGTCAAAATAAAATTATATTTTTGAACGCGGGATCATCTTTGATCCGGATACATCCTGAAAAGGGACGGCGAGCTGGCTTTCTTCGTTTCACGCGCTTGGTTGGATGATGGGGTATTTGCTTGTTGGTTACACCAGGGGATGTTCGATTCAAATCCTTCTCACGTTTGGCTGGGACGTTCGTTCCCCGACTCCCAGAACGTTTTTGTTTCAATGATCGAGGGTTTTTCGATGGCCGGACGGCTGGGAATACTTCTGTCGTGGTATTTGGATACTCGCGACACTTGGGTGAGATGGAATTAAAATGATCCACCGATTTTTGTTGCCGGTGGGAAACTTTACTCCGGGCCCGTTTGTCGGAACCTTTCTGTTGTATGGCGAATCTTCCAATGCGGCGTCTCTTTAGAAGAGTCAAAGTTTGAATTGCCATTGGACGGATTTTAGTCAATTGGTAGAGAAGCGACTGGGAACCTTCGTAGTTTTCTAAGGTCCCAATACGTCGAGCGTAGATGAAGTCATCACCGCTCATGGCTTCTGGAGGGGTTACCACTATAACTACGATATAGCAAGTAAGCCCCTGGTGATGCTGGCGCATCTGAACCGCTAGACAGGTTGAAGGAAGGTCGCCTTTTCGAACGAGAGTAAGATAGCGGCCGTTTATTTCATGATGTGATTTGATACTGATAAGTCTCGCTCGAATGAGAAGTTGACTATCAGCAAGGCGGCCAGGGACAGATAGAGACAAGCCCATTTGTCTCGCCAAAGATATTTGCTTATTTCTTCTGGTGTGGGTATGCAAGACCTTACATTTAACCCAATTAAATGCGTGAAACCCAGATTCCCAGTCTGTTGCACCCATCATATACGCCCAAGACCAAGTAGGAAACTCGTCAATGGGTCCTTGAACATCATGCCAAAACTTCCAGCAAAGGCTGTTTTGGATCTGCCGCGTGGGCATCCCGAAAGTATGGTTAATCCCGCGTGTTTTTAGGAGACTAGAAATCGCGTTAATTCTATCGGTAGGAAGGGCGAGCTTACGAACCGAATACTCATCGATCAAGTCAAATGCTGACCTCGATTTGGCCGTCACACATTCGGTTCGACATTCTGGTTGTTCGGTAACACCAACGTGATGGTATGATTCCATTGGACAGTTGATGTGCCATAGAATCGTTGAATCAGTAGATTAAAGTCGACAAGGAGGAAGATATTCTTCTTGCATTGTCCATCCACGGGTTTTCCATGCTGGTTCACAATATCCAGGGCGAGGAATATTTCTAGCAAATCCCCAACATCTATCGGGTGAAGATAGTCCGAATTACCCACCAAGGTCTCGCCTGTAGCCTGGGATTCCAGAATGGATGTCTTCCGTAAGGTTGCAAATCATAGTGAGATAAGAGTTAGAATAAATGTCACCCATGACCTGGATCTGCTCGGCCTTTTCTATTTCGTCACATTGCATGATGCAATATCGATCAATCGAAATGTATGGGATTTCCAGAAGCTGGGCCATTGTCATGCAGTCATACAACGTTTTGGACATTGTCTTCAAAGACAAAGAGACACCCAGGGCAAACTTGTCTTGGGTTTCGGGAGTAAGCATGTTCTTGTTTTCGGGATCCCATCTATAGCTGATTGCAGAATATCGGACATGCTAATTTCCAATGGTCACAACACATCTTCTATTAACATCAATCAGACGGAAAGACGAGGGATATTCTATATACATATGTTAGCAGTCGTTCTCTCCTCCGTGAATCTATACTTACCTGCTGTTTGTTGGATATTCTCATCGCCATAAGTTTGGAACTGACTTTGTATGTCCTGCTTCAAGACGACATGATTGAAACGTCTAATCTCAAAACATCCTAGCCCCGGTTGATTGGCTCCACCTATAGGTGATAGTTTGACTGTCATTCTCTGCGCCGCCTGCTTCCCATCCACTTGGCTAAATCGAGCCAAAATGTCAATTCCAAGATAGCCAAACCCTCTCTTCTCCTGCGTTGGTGAACACGAAGGTCTCCCGTATTCAACACCAATTCTTGAAATCTTGAACCTTTGGTGGTCTTTCCAACATCCGTCCCGAACTATTGATCTTCCCAAAACGAAACACAGCGGACAATCTGGCGAAAGCCCAAGCCGTTCTAAAACCGGACTGTTAAGATTCCTGAGGACAGGCCGCGGACCAAATCTATCCGCGCCAACTGGCATTGGATACTTGATCAATTGCTGGATTTCGTCCTCTTCCCGTGACCACCAATCTTGATTGTTGAGTGTGTAAACGCGGTTGAAACCATACCTGGACTGCGATATCTGATTGTTCTGACAACGTTGGCAATCTTTAACAACCATCTTACTGACGATCATTTCAGTGCAACAAATACACCAACTCTGATCGCTGGCTACCTTTCCAACGACTCGCTGATTATATTCCGCACATGACTCTCTTTCGTCGCCTTCGGTCTTGTCGTGAACGATTACATTGAACGGCTAACCCGGTTAGTAAATTGTTGCTTTCGCCATGTTCTAGACCCCGACATAGGGAAGACTCTTGCCTCTTGAGTGTTGGCGAAGGATAAGGATGTAACAAAACGCTCACTCCGGTACAATTCTGGTGTTGTCAGTTCAAAGCGCTTAGTTATTACTTCAAACATTTTCGACAAGTTTCATAGCCCAAAATAACGCAAATATTGTTAGAAGTAGCTAAGTTGATGTTTCCCTCTTCACATGGATTATATAGCGTCTAGAATCGATGTCTTGTTGGGCAATGCAGCTAATCTACTACGCACACAATATGTTGAGGAAAAAGCCAAATGCACAGCAAGCAACAAGCTTACCTACGTCATCTTGCATAAACAAGTTGTGTTCAGCCAATCATTCCGTCATCATCCAGTGTACCCCTGCCACCTTGTGCGGGGAACAGTAGAACAGCAACTAAACAGCCACTGTGACGCGAATGAGTTACTTTACACATGATATGTCGAGGTAGCTTACGAAAAGTTAACTGAGAGTGTAAGCCCATGGTTGGTATAGCATCCCTCTCCGCCTTCCAGTTACATAACAAAACTGACGTCACTGCCAGTTACTCGTAAGCGAAAGGCGACGAGTTTCATTGCTCGTTGGCCTGATGACGTGCGTGTAAAACGAAACAACTAATCACGGACTGAAGCCTATAAATGATATCAAGACTGCTCAATCACTCAATTTCATTCATATTCACTCCTGACCCCGCGTCATTTCCTTAATCGCACTGATCCGAAACTTCAAGGCCCTTTCCGTACTCTGTAATCCGTAAATATCATTACCATGCGGCAAACCAGGCCAAACATGAAGTTCCACCTGGACTCCCGCACTACTCAGTCTCCTGGTATACTCCAAACTCTCCTCCAGGAACAAGTCCAAAGATCCAACGTCAATGTACGCGGCTGGTAGATTTATCATATCTCGTGTTTGAGCTGGCGAGACGTATGGCGAGTCAACCCCAAAGATATCCCCAGCACTATTACCCAACAGTGCCTTTCAAGCCAGCTGATTCGCACTTCTTATCCATGTAAAGAATTCGTTCCGGGGATGGTCAGGAATAACTTTGGTTCGGTCGTCAAGCATTGGTGATAGAAGAACCTGTTGAATCGGTCGATACTGATACTTGAGGTTGCGAAGTAGAATACACAACCCAGCAGCTAGACCCCCACCACTAGAATTCCCCATGACTATAATCTTGTTGCGATATATTCCCAACTGTTCGTGGTTCTCAATGAGGTACTCGTAGGCATGTAAAACATCATCAGCCCCAGCAGGATACGGATGCTCCGGAGCTAGTCGGTACTCAACGGAAAAGACTTTGTAGCCAAGGCTGCGTGAATAATAGCTCGCCACGGGGTTGAACTGTTCTGCGTTTCCACAGACGTGGCCTCCAAGATGGATGTAAAAGATGGCAGGCTGAGCAAAGCCAGGAGTAAGTTCAGTCGGTGTTATAGTCCACATAACTCCATCATCCAAATCGGGTCTGGGGAACGCGATCTTCTCGATATTAACGACTCCAGTGGCAGAAGAGTCTCCATCTTTGTATGAATTGCAATAAAGATTAAAGAATGCATTTACAACGTCCTTAACCTCATGTATGGTCGTCGGGGGTGGCTTTCTAGAGATTCTAAAGCCATATACTTCCCCATATTCGCGCTCGTATGACAGCTCAGTCATAGCGAACAAAAGTGATAGTGGGTCAAAAAAGAAAAGCGAACAGCCTTCACTTGCGGGTTTTCAAGGCCTGTTTGAATGCGTGCGTGACAACGTGTATGTATATACATACATGCGGGTTCTCATCTTGGAACCATAGTTGCACTAGGTGTAGAAACATAAACAGTGTTCAAACTATTCTTATCTATTGTAAACGCAAGGAAGTTACCCTTTAAGATGTCAGTTACCAAGTCTGTCAAACAACAAGAGGTACAAAACACAGTATGAATCAGGGATTTGAGGTAACCTTGGATGGTTTACCATTATAGTAACACAAGAGCTTCACCTAAAGATACTTACTAGATACGTCATAATTCGAGACATGCCAATAGCAGATTGCATGAGATGTGCATACATATTAAGATGAGAACTTGCAAAGTAAAACTGATACAACTATTCATGAACGTAAACAAATGCAGCCGTTTATTCAACGTAGAACTCACCAAATCGACCATTTCTAGAACAACGATGGCCTCATATAGCCAGTACTTTGGTCAGTTTGTGTGTATTATCTTCACTATCAATCGTCTGATACTATCATCATCGGTGCCATGTAGTTTTCCTACCCGTTGTACTCTGAACCACGTGCCTAACCATGTTTCTAGTATCAAGCATATCCGACAAACACCCACTTCACATGTTTTCTTCTGTGTCAACAGGTAAGCAGCACTTCGCCACTAACAATCGATCAAGGTCTTCCACTGTCCTATCCACACGAAAAGATATCTATAAAATGGAAGTAAATCAATTAAACACATATCACAACATTTTAATCTACTGCGCAGCAGCAACAAGAAGCACCGACTGGAAAGCAACAGCAAAGTCATAACAGTCACAGAAAGAGTTATACAACGGCGCCGGCGCCACACGAATCACATCAGGCTTCCGGTCATCAACCATGACACCCTGTGCCTCCAATCCCTCCATGACAGCCTCCAAAGTTACACCCTTGAGTCTCAAACTTAACTGCGCACCACGTTGGTCGGGGTCCAAAGGCGTGAGAATCTCAAAGAATTGTTGTGCCTGTCTAGCAACCCCGCATAACAAGAGATCCTCAAGGAACTTGGTCAATAGTTTACTCTTTGTGCGTAAAGGCTCCATACCACCTGCCAGTTGAAACACTTCGAGTGAAGCGCACAAAGAGGTGATGTCGAGAACACTGGGGTTACTCAACTGGAAGCCCTTAGCGCCAGCGGCCGGGTGGAAGTGGTTAACCATGCCGAAACGGGTAGGCTTGTCATTAGCCCACCAGCCAGCCAAACGGTTCGTATAGCCCGAAGTGGCATTAGCATCTTCACTCTCGGTAGTCACAAGAGAGTTGCGCTCATGGACAAACAGGCCACCAATACAACCAGGACCCGAGTTGAGGTACTTATAAGTACACCAGGCGGCAGCATCAACGTCCCAATCGTGGAGATATAAAGGCACGTTACCAACGGCGTGGGCGAGATCCCAAATGACAAAAATTCCTTTGGCACGAGCGTAGGCGGTAATGGTGGGGATGTCAAGGAACTGACCGGTGTAAAACTGGATACCGGGAAGAACGATGACGGCTGTCTCGGCGGCGTGCTCCTTGATCACATCAAGAATGTAGTCGGTTGGTAGAACACTCGAGTTTGTTGGTGGGTCAATGCAAATCATAGACTCCTCGGTGGTAAACCCATGGTGTCTAATTTGCGTCTCGATAGCAAACTACATTACTTGGTTAACTCAACTCTTCATCTGAACTCGAAACATAACTCACATGGTCACTAGGGAAAGCCTTAGTCTCAAGAATAATCTTGTGTCTCCCCTCACGCTTCGGCTTGTAAAAAGCGCAAAGCAAAAAATGCAAGTTGGCAGTCAACGTCTGCATAACAGCAACCTCATTCTCCTCAGCCCCAACAATCGGCGCAATCATCTGACTCGCACGATCATCAACATCCAACCATGTCGGCAATGGACTACCTTCTAACGGTTTGAAATGGCCCTGGACGCCCTGTGTCCGCCATGTGTTTAGGTATTGTGTAATGCGCTCCGAGGTGCGCCGAGGTTGTAAACCAAGCGAGTTGCCGACTAAGTAGGTGCATTTCGGGGCACTTTTGTAAGCTTCTGTGGCAGAGAATGCTATACGAAGTACGGTTAGTAAAGACGCTTGAAAGTAACTAGGTTGAAGAGCTTACGAGACTTGGGAAGCTCAGTAGAACCAATTTCTTCGCGGGTGGGAATGATGAACTCGTCACGAGTGAAGCTCAAAGCATCAGCCTCGTCTAGCGTCTCGGCGTCTCTTCTTGTATATCCGGTAAGTGACATTTTTTCACGTTTTTTGGGGTTTATTCACCTTCACATCATGCCGTATTTTAAATCTCTACGTCATTTCCATGTCGTCAAAATAAATGAACCCTAAAACACATCTGTAACCCGTCTCCGCTTTTTTCTCATTGGTCACATGTATTTACTCCCATGACTGTCTATACATAATGTCATGTGTTTTCATATATGTACATATATACACTACATACCACTCGCTTATACCATGATCTCTGGTTGTATCTTCAGGCACCAGCAGGTTTTGAGGCTCTGCTCATTTTCGTTGCCGTCAACTTCGGGCCGTACCCGCATGACGTAGCCCAGCCCCGCATTATGAACCCTATAATGATAAATAACCCTATATGTAGCCGATGGTCTACACCCATATTACGTAGTTAAGCCGTCTGTAAACTATTTTATAAACCTCGGGCTAGAAAAGTGTGGATCTCATCTTTCGGCCTTTGGCACCGCTTCCGTGCTCTTGTCGTCATGAATCGCCACTGTGAGCAACATCACGTAAACCGCCTCTACCGTAGTATTGCTTACATACCCACATAAATTCCCCGCATTCCCGGTTCCCCACCCGTACTCGCCACGTCCCGTTATTATACATACTAAGCCGTGCCAGGTTTTGGTCTACCGTGGTCCAACCGTCCATGACTAGCCGTAATACGCTCCAAACTACAACCACTCATTGTGGAGAATCATACACATGGCATCCCAAACAGGAAATTCCAACCCACAGTCGTGGCCCATTTCAATGTCGCAATTGGCGACTGTAATCTGCAACCCAATCCATTTGGCCACGAGGCCACAGGTGAGTGACAGTCACACGCTGGGCGCGTCCACTTGACCACTTTGTACGTAATCAATGCCGGGAATTTCTAGCATCGTCGAGTCAAATTGCCTAGTATAGCTGCCCCAGCCACTCGGGCTCTTATAGTCCGTCCCTGTGGCATAATTGTCCTCTCCTCCTTTTCCCTTTAGTCACCACCTGGCGCTTCAAAGTGAATATACCCGGATGGTATACAAAGTCTCTGACGTCCTCGTGATCTCGGCACCCTGCTAGAGGAAACCAAGCCTGAAGTAAAGTTCCACGTTCTAGTCCCGACTCGGGAATTGCCCGAAATAGAATTCGTGTCTTTGTTCCACACACATCATAGTCAACCACGCTTTCCAGAATTGGAGGTTCCTTCCTTTGTCAGATCCGCCCCTCCCCCGCCATAAGGTAGTATACCGGCCGCGCTTTAAGCCTTGGTAGCGCAACGACAAATTATCTCATAAATTGCCGAGAAAACTGGATCTTCTTGGCGATTTCCCCGGATTTTGCGGCCAGTTTGGAGAACGAGTTAACTTGGGCGATCCCTCAAGTGTGGGGGAAGGAAGAAGAAGGGGCTTAACAGGGAACACGGCGACGGCAGCTTTTGGGGGCGGTGAGGTAATGAAGGGGTAATGGAAACTAGGTTCGGGGCCGTGATGCTGCATTTGTTGACTGTGGCAGGTGACGAGAACAGGTGACGATGTGGAAAACGTTGAGTAATAGTTTGAATGATGCAATTGGAGACGGCATAGCATCAGCCAAACTTTCGGCCTTTGACAAGAATATGATGGGCCTCCCGGACAAGGGTTATAGAGGTACTGGGTTTAGCTGCTTTAGGTATTGTCAGCTGGCAGCATAGTGTACCTGAATGGTCAGCTGGCAATACTCGGTGCTGTAGGTAAATCCAACGCAAGATTTTCTAGAACAAGCCAATATCGAGAAGCCGCTTGATGACGAATCCCACGGTAGATGAGTTTTTCAATCAACAATGTTTTCCCGGCCCGGTCCAAAATCTTTAGATGATCTTTAGATCTTTTCCATGATAACATTTGATAAGAATAGCGCCTGCCACACATGCTAACCCGGAAGGCCAGATCCGAAACTAGAAACGGTGGTCGATTTTGTCTTGTGGGATCCGTTTCTAAAAGGAAAGGAATACCAGTGAAACAGGGACCTGATGCACACATTTTGACTTCGGAGAATACTCCCGAACACCATCGACAATAGCTCTCCAGGGTCCATGGTCAAATGCATGTTCTTGTCTCTGTGCGAGCCTCAATATGCAATGCCATCAAAAGATCCTGCAACAATCAGGGCTGCCCATGACAATTGTTAAGAAAATACCAAGAAGAACTACGGGGATAAGTCTTCTCAGGTCACTGAGATATCTACCCGCCCCCAAAATTAGCCAACAGCTCGATCTAGTTTAGGGCCGTCGATTCGCAAGCCCGCCCCGCCATATATGGCCCCGCATTGTGCCCCGCCGTTATCATATGTCACTGCAGAAACTTGACGGCATTTACTCTCCATGATGATGTGCAAACTATTTTTTGATAGACGCGGCAGGATGTTCTAGCCGCTTGCTATATGATTCCTCGCAAACATCAAAACTAAGCCAAGTCATGCGCCTCCGTCACTTGCTCTTACCTTGGAGTTACCGTAAACCCTCGAATATCCGGCCCCATTTCTTGACAAATTCATTACACACTGATTCCAGGTCTTGCGGATCCCGTGACCAGAGTCCTGAAATCACTGACCGCACAGGTCACGATGTTTTCATCTGCTATGCCAGCTTCTTTTCTCCTCTATGTCTAGGCGACCCTGCAGACTTAGCTTTCGCCTAACATTGTTTAACCAGTCATGTGATGAATCTCTTTCGGGTTACATATGGGGCTGAGTGTCCTTTTGTAGAGCCTTTTGTAGAGGCTCTGTCCAGAAAGGGTAATGGGCCCTCGGAGGAGAACTCCACGACTAAGTGTCCGTCTGTGTGGCGGTGAATTGAAAAAAGGAAGACGGGAAGAGACGAAGATAAATTGACATTAACACCCGATTTAGAACATGCTCTAATTGAGTTCCATGCTTCAACTGTTTCCCCTGGCCGTGGACATATCGCGAGCCAAGCACAATGTTGCGCCCGCAAAATGCAGAATTTTTCCACACAGGGCGTTATTTCTCCAAACAGCCAATGCAAGCCTCTGTATGTCGTAGTTAATATCCATACATATGCACATCAAATTGCCCAGTTATACACTATTGCGACCTGTCCAAAGGGGTATTTGTTGTCCTCACTGGCCGTATCATCATAGGGAATAGCGGCACGTTTCATGGATGATTTCAGTAACGGTGTCTCTTTTTTACAGTTCGGCAGGACTATAGAAGTTCCACCATGTTCGGCCTTTGATACGAACGGGATAATGATAAATTGAGAAATAAGCTAGTCACATGACGAAATACGGAAACATCGTGGGGATCTGGGCCACTAGAATTATGCACTCTTGGCGTTAAGTGTTTCGCTGAACGAAACAGTACCAAGTGTCTTTGGAACTGTGTCAAATCGGTACTTGCATTGTATAAGAGACGGCGCCAGGGAATGAAGTACATTGTGTTCCCTGGAATAGAAAGCAGTTGTATCTTTTTACACATGAGTTGACGACAACTTGACAATGTATTGCCATATATTGTAGGTTTATTTTGGTTGCATACTGTCATGTTTAGTATCTATAGAAAGCCATATTCGCGCCGAATCTACCAATAGTAAAAAGAACATATGCACTCGTCACAGTCGACCAGAATCACCCAATATCAAAACCCCCTCAACTGCATTGTCAAGAACTTAACGCCCTCCTTTTTCTACAGGTCCTCGAAACCCCCTGTATTACAGCCTTCTCAACAACCGGATATGCGCCCTCCACTCTAAGTTCCAAGAAAGTCTAGTTTTTTATGGTTTTTCCCTCGAAAAAAAGAGAAAGTGTATAAAGAATAATAATCACTTCCCAAAACGGTAAATTATCCCTATTTTATCGTTGGAGATGGCTCTGTTAACCCGTCGATATGCCGTTTTGGCTTGTAAGTGAGTCTTGGAGTGAATAGATCAATGGTAATAGAGTCTAGCTGTCGCGATATTGCTAAGAGAATTTGTCAAAGTACAAAAGCCAAGTTGGGCCCGGCTTTGTCTTGCCATCTAAAAAGTTATCATCACCATCATCACATCTTTACTCTTGTTCTGGACTTTCCACGAGCGTCTTACGCTGTCCACTTGTTACTTCTAACTATCAACCTTATTGCTTGTTGTCGATATCTGTGATATCCACACAATCTCAATCAATCTATCTTAATAGCTTCAGTATGTACACAACCCAGACACAATCTTTTACCCTTTCTATATCTCCATATCTCTTCACCGTTCTTTTCATTTGGTGCCAAGTAGCCCAGATCTTCACCGTTCCACCACATTACACAAACTGGCCACAGTTCACTTCAGCTCTTGTCGCCTTCAATCTTCTCCGGGCCTGTCCACGGACCAATACCGAGACTCCGGCTCTCCATATCCCCTGCTTCTTCATTCAAAGTCCTTTTTTTAATCCCCGGCCCCGTTATGCATTCGCCGGCCTACGACAATTGTCTATGCCGAGCTTCCTTCCGTTTCGGGAAGCTATGTGCACTCGTTCCTGTTGAGACTGCGATCGAGAATTTGGAAAGTCATTCCACTCCCGCTATCATAGCGGCAGCTTTCTCCACGTGTTAGTCTTTACAGTTGCTCCTTTTCTTTTTGCCCCAGCAAGGAGAATTGTTCCTGCCGCTACCACACTAAAGTTTGGTGTTACAATACGAATGCCGAGATTTTAGCTGTTCCTGATGGCACTATGGGTGGCTGGCCTGTTGTTCTTCGTTTTTCTCTTATCTTTGCCTGGCTTTTTTGTGGATTGGATGGACGAAAATAGTGCAAGGGCGAACTGCGCTACCACGTCCGCCTCTTTGTGGATTCCATATCCCTTTATCTTTGTCGGATTCTCCTTCGCCACGATATATATCGTGCTTGGTTAGTCTGTTCTATATAGAGAAACACGAGCCAGGGGTCCGCCACTTTTTCTGTGTCCGACCAGCTGAGAATTGGGTCACCGCTTTTCAACGGTACTACCATGTGTGGGGCCGTCAAGCGGTGGGCCACTGCCACGGTCAGCGCCCGCAATGTTTCAATTCTGGGGCCACTTGTTGCGTCATAGCTGGTGGTCGTTGATAAAATTATAGAGCCGCAGCCAGTTTTCCTGTGGGTGGGCAAAGACAAAACCGCCCTTGAAACTCGGTCTTATCGCCGACTACAAGTGTAGTCTGTAAGCAAGAGCCGACACCCCAGGATTCAATTGCCATCCTGGGGTTCGGTGGTGTTGTTCCTGACTTCTTGTAATTTCCTAATTGGGTCCATCTTCAATGGACGAACCCTCACCGGCCTGTCATTCAACCCTCAATTGGCTGTCGCAAGTGACTTCCGCGCTTTCTTGAGCCTCCGTTTTTCCCAGCCAAACATGTCACACATCATCTTCATTTTCCTTATCTTCTGTTACAATAGCATCATCACAACCCATCCCGAACACAATCAATCCTGTCTTCTAGACTACGGGTCCTCTTGAGCGACCAGTCAGCGGTTCCTTTTCCCTAGTATCGATTTGTCTAACATGTATATCAGTCTTCAAGGCTATTCAATTGACGTCTAGTTCTGCCATATCGGCTTTGCTGTACACGTCCCTCACATTCTAAACATCGCTAATCGCGAGGTATGTTGCTTCCGTCCAATCAACCCATTTCCCTGTCATCCCATAATACCCATCCATAACCACAAACACAATGTCACCGCCACCGCTTCTCTCCGAACGAGAGAACTTATTGGATCCCGTGTTTCTGTACTTATCTTCGCCCCGCGACCCACGCCTCCCTCGGCCCCTATTTTTATCACTTTTTCGCTACGACACAACCAACTGTTTCTGCCCTGCCTGCTCTGTTACAACCCTGTCCTGTCTTGTTCTTATCAGTGCCTGTCAGGCACTAAAAGAATTGGTGTCAACAGTAGCTTCAACATTACCATTGTGCAGGAGCCACTCCCACTCCAAACATGGCTGTCTGAAACTATATCGACGAGTTTCTTGTATTAGCCCTGGAACTTGTGCGCCAAGACTAGTAACAGGAACTGTCGGTCTGTGTCGCCACAAGCGGATTTGCACATCACTGATAACGAACAAACAAAGTCTGCTGCCAAAGTGTCCGCATCCCTCCAGCTGTTCCTTGGCCATCAGATACTCCTCCGCCCTGCATGCTAAATGGTCGCCATGGACGCACGACGGGTTTCCCTAGGGGCCATTTAACCCCGATAGTGTTGTCCATCCTGCCAATGCCATCTGATCGGTTGGAATGCTTTACCAGCCAACCACCATGAGGGTGTTGTGCTCGTATTACATTGATGCAGCCACCCCCTCTTGTCTGCAGGCACGGAAACAAGTCGACAGTCTGCTACTCCCTGACACTTTGGTGCCAATATCTCAAACCCAGCCGCAAGTGCTGCTTGGGCTTTGGCTGTGGCGTGGGGTTATCACGTTTGGTGCCGCACTCCAGCCTCATGAACAACGGTCTTGATAACGACTTTCAATGTTAGTCCTTGGACTTGATATAAAGTTGGTCTTCGCTGCACTTGTTGTCTTGGCTTTTGGGCAGTCTCCATATCAAACCATTCCACATCATCACTTGTTTCTTTACCATAATGTCCATTGCCCATTCATAACATTCACCATACACACTCACATATACCGCCACCATGACGACTCTTACTTTGAACACCGCTAACGCTGTTGCTCATAGCAACCCTTCTACTTCATCTTTTTTCCAATCCCCCACATCTCTCACAATGGCCGACGTCGCCGCTCCCCGCTCCAACCCGCAGCCAGCTCACCTTGCCATGCCTCTTAAGGCCAGACTTAATGGTAACGGCCACCGCACTTTGCGGTCAGCTACTGTTGGCTATGTCGCCGAAGCCTTCCAGGGCAAGGCTGAGCAAATGAGTGAAGGTAAGTTTGCTTAATGATCCCAATGTTCTGCAGAATTTCCCTTTTGGGACTGAGACTTGCGGGCCCCGGCATCCCGGTATTTCCACGTGATCATGCTAACCCTGTCCACTTACAGTCAAGAACATCATTGTTCGCGATGCTCTCGTTCCCGAGGCCACCATTGACGCTCAGATTGCTTGGTTCTACAACGATCTTGGTATCGACGATGGGTACTTCAAGATCGAGTCCCCTGATGTTATTGCCAACCACATCACCTCTCTTTACGCCGCTAAGGTTGCCTCCATGTCCCGCCACGATCGCCGGGAAGAGATCCGTCTGGACATGGAGTCTGCTGATCACGCTATTTACATTGACACTAGCGAGCCTGGTGTCTCCCACCCCGATGGTCCTCGCTACGAGGAGCGCCTTGAGGCCAAGTACTTGGACTCCACCAACCCAAGCAAGTTCCGTGTCGAGACTTTCCGTTCTCCTGGCGTTCTGGGTGCCTCTCCTAGCTCCAAGGCTACCCTTCGTTGCTACTTCGTTTACCAGTGTCTCTTCAAGCAGAAGCCTGAGGAGACTGACCCTTCAGAGACCCGCCTGGAAGTTATTGCCGACCATGGTTTCCTCCAGAAGGCCACTGAGAACACGAAGCAGATTTACCAGGAGATTATTGAGTTGGCCGTCTCCCGTACCGGTCCTGTCATCGAGGTCTTTGACGTTGAGGGCATGGCTGAGAAGCGTGTTGTCATCGCTTTCCGGTCGCGCACTGCCCGTGGTATTTTCTCGGCCCTGTCTGACTTGTACCACTACTACGGTGTCACCTCGTCCCGCAAGTACGTTGAGCAATTTGCCAACGGTATCACTGTCATGTCGGTCTACCTCCGCCCCGCTATGAACCTTCAGGGCGAGTTCCTTTCCATTGAGCAGTCCATCCACCAGATCACCAAGGAGATCTCTCTTCTGTACTGCATGCCCCAGAACAAGCTTCAGACCATCGTTACCTCCGGTGAGCTGTCTCTGCAGGAGGCTATCTACGGTCACTGCGTCTGGGTTTTCGTCCAGCACTTCCTCAACCGTCTCGGCCCTGAGTACGCTAGTCTAGTCCAGCTTCTTGACATTGAGAACAACGCCCAGGCTTCGCTTCTTTCCAAGCTCAAGCGCCGTCTTCGTACTGAGACCTTCACTCCTGACTACATTCTGGAGATCATCAAGTCGTACCCTGAGCTTGTCCGCACTCTCTACGCTTCCTTCACCAAGGTTCATCTGTCGGTTGCTCCTGAGTACCAGCGCCAGAACATCGCTCCTACTCCTGCCGTTGAGGTGATGTCCGATGCTAAGCTCACCGAGTACATTTCCAAGACTGTGGCTAACGAGCACGAAGAGATGGTCTTCAACTCATTCCACATCTTCAACAATTCCATTCTCAAGACGAACTTCTTCACTCCCACCAAGGTTGCTCTTTCTTTCCGCCTGAACCCCTCTTTCCTTCCCGAGACTGAGTACACCAAGCCTCTGTACGGTATGTTCCTTGTCATTTCGGGTGAGTCTCGCGGTTTCCACCTTCGCTTCAAGGACATTGCCCGTGGTGGTATCCGCATCGTCAAGTCGCGCAGCAAGGAGGCTTACGCCATCAACGCTCGCAACTTGTTCGATGAGAACTACGGTCTTGCCAGCACTCAGCAGCGCAAGAACAAGGATATTCCCGAGGGTGGTTCCAAGGGTGTTATTCTTCTGGATGCCAAGTCTCAGGACAACGCTCGTGAGGCCTTCGAGAAGTACATTGATGCCATTCTGGATCTTCTTCTCCCTGCCCAGACTCCCGGCATCAAGAACCCCATTGTCGATTTATACGGCAAGCCTGAGATCCTGTTCATGGGTCCCGATGAGAACACTGCTGATCTTGTCAACTGGGCTACTGAGCACGCTCGCCTTCGTGGTGCTCCTTGGTGGAAGTCTTTCTTCACCGGCAAGTCTCCCAGCCTGGGTGGTATCCCTCACGACCGCTATGGTATGACTACTCTGTCTGTTCGCGAGTACGTCAAGGGTATCTACCGCAAGCTTGAGCTTGACCCCTCTAATGTTCGCAAGATGCAGACTGGTGGTCCCGATGGTGATCTTGGTTCCAACGAGATTCTTCTTGGTAACGAGAAGTACACTTCTGTTGTTGATGGCTCTGGTGTCTTGGTTGACCCCAACGGTCTTGACTCCGAGGAGCTTCTCAGCTTGGCTAAGCGCCGTCTGATGATTAGCGAGTACAATCAGTCGAAGCTTTCCAAAGACGGTTATCGGGTTCTGTGCGATGATACCAACGTCACTCTTCCTTCTGGCGAAGTCGTTAGCAACGGTACCGCTTTCCGCAACACCTTCCACCTTCGCCAGTCTGACTTCACCGACATGTTTGTTCCCTGCGGTGGTCGTCCCGAATCTATTGACCTGTTGTCTGTTAACAAGCTGATCAACGAGGGCCGCACTACTGTCCCTTACATTGTTGAGGGTGCCAACCTGTTCATCTCTCAGGATGCCAAGCTCCGTCTTGAGGAGGCCGGTTGCATTCTGTTCAAGGATGCTTCGACCAACAAGGGTGGCGTCACCTCGTCTTCTATGGAGGTTCTTGCTGCTCTGTCGTTTGACGATGAGAGCTTCCTCAAGCACATGTGCGTTGACCCCACCACTGGTGAGGCTCCTCAGTTCTACAAGGATTACGTTAAGGAGGTTCAGAACAAAATTTGCGAGAACGCTCGTCTCGAGTTCGAGGCCATCTGGCGCGAAAACGAACAGACTGGTGTTGCCCGGAGTATCCTCTCGGATAAGCTATCCAATGCCATCACAGCTCTGGATGAGCAACTCCAGTCTTCTGACCTGTGGGCTGACGAGAAGACCCGCCGTGGTGTCCTCTCCCAGGCTCTTCCCAAGCTTCTACTTGACAAGATCGGTCTTGACACCATCATCCAGCGTGTTCCCGATAACTACGTTCGTGCCATCTTCGGTTCGTACCTGGCTTCTCGGTTCGTGTACCAGTACGGTAGCTCTCCGGGTCAGTTCGCTTTCTTCGACTTCATGAAGAAGCAGAACGCTACCTTTGCTTAAATTGGTGATGATTGGTTAACAGTTAATGCGCGGGCGTACATGACTTTGTGGTGAAATTGGGCGTTTGGGTGTATATTTGGTTTGGTTCTTTGGTTTTCTTTTTTGGTAATGACAGAAACTCTACGAGCGGTTTTTTGTTGGTTGCGATGGTTTTATCTCTGTTACACCATAATTCTTCCCACTCTTGGTGTATCGGGGATGAGGTTTCCGGCCACAATAGCGCCGTCGTGTATTGAATAGGGTTAGAATTGTATAATTTAGGTTAATTGATGATTGATTACATGAATTTATGGGTTTACCTGATCGTAAATAACCCTTGTAGTGACCGCTGTGCTTGTTGGAACTAATCAGATTGTAGTCGTCAACTGATGACGATATTGAAGCTGAGTTCAAGCTAAACTAGACCCGATGTTCAGTTTTACACTAAGTCGTCTCGATCCTACAAGTGGCTGCGTAATAGTAGAAGATACATAGCGCTATTCGGGCTTGGCCGGTACAATCCAATATATCCCGATTTGGCGACACTAGAAAAGACACAAAGTCTGCGGGATTAAGAATGTCATCCAGTGACCTGAACGGCCGACCCGACTAATCGCATGGAAGGCTTGATGGGTTCGTTGTAGCGTGCCAAAGACCCCAGATATTCCAAGTGACGGATGCAAGTTCCTCAATGGAAGGAGCGTAGAAGGAGTGAGGGTTAGACGGACACGGAGGGTTAATATGGTTGGATGTGGTGTATTTGTGGGGTCCTTCTTTGTTTGGAGATGAGAGGACGAGGGCGTTGGAAGTTTCCCGTTGGTAGTAAACAATCTATTTCTAACTCTGTTGACCTTCCTTTCAGCCTCGTCCTCTTTTAATATTCGAAGACGCCATCGAGAATCAAGTTTTACATTAGTCTTTTGTCATTCATTGCAATTGCTGTCCTACACGAGTCTGACCTATCCAGCTGGTCGGCTGTTTTCCTTACAATTCAATCAACGGTACGTTTGCCAATCATCCCACAATTCTACGAGCCAGCCCCGCCTTCTCTGGACAGACCCCTGAGTCGATCAACGACCCATCAACTCATCGCCACATTCCGTGTTTCTCCGACTCTCTCGTACATGTCAAGATGTCGCAAGTCAATAGTCTCCATTGGACCTCCGCAATGGACCCATTGGTACTGCGTCATGCAGACACTTGATGCACGACCGGCACTTTATTGTCTCTCTGGGGCCTAGTCGGTGCACTGTTTCACTCAGTGGGGATGCTCTTGCTTTTTCTTTTTTAGCTTGGGCGACATTAAGAAAGAGCGGAGCACTGTGGAATGGCATAAGCATGGACGCTACAGGTAGCCAGAGACGAGACGAGGATTGGCTGAAGGAGGAGGGGACACATGCAGGAACGCTGTGTATGGATGGGATGGGACTCTGAGAGAATGCAGCTGTGTGGTATCGTAGGATGCGACGTGCGCCAAGGTGTGGAGAGTTGGAATGCTAACCGCCTAGGTGCCTTGCACTCACTAGACCTGCAGAACTACACTACATTCCCCAATTAGTAACCAGGAGAGAAGGAGATACAATGTCCGCACACGGGTCAGAACCGTCCAGTAAGTACATAGATTCGTCGCTCCACTAGTTTTCGTGTTCCTGGTGTCGTCTGTTGGTGTCATGGCCGTCACACATGCCGACTGCCGGGCAGTACAAGTCAGAAGAGTATTCCAGGTTTCAGCCGCGACCCTGTCACGCAAGTGACCTCCCCCTCGCCTGCGCGACAAATACTACCAATGAACACACTATGCCATAAAATCGACCGAACCCATACACAAACATCTATATATTTCATGGAATCATGACATGGAGTCTTGTATACGCCAACCGCCCCAGCCTTCCACGCGAATTTACAAAGCTTTGGCTCGCTTGATTCTGCGTTGCCGTGCCATGATGGGCTTAATGTGCGCAAACCACATTGAGCAAGCATCACTCGAGTGAGTGGTTGGGCGAGGGAGGGCTGTGATGGGGGCACCCTAGGCGAAGTTGGTTGTATTATGCGGTATTGGCGTTAGTGGACTCTGGTCCAGCAAGAAGTCTGTTCTAGGCGCAGCGGTAGTTTTCTGTGGGTTGCGCGATTCCCTCCCTGTGTGGTTGGGAGAATGCTAAAGCCTGGGTAAGCGTACAGGGCAGACGACTAGAAAGAATGCGATCTGGTTGATTGGCCTTGCTAGTTTGTGGGACTTGAGCAAACAAGTGTGTGCACAACGCCGTGGGACTTGACAGGGACTGGGAGAGCAAACGCGTGATCAAGATGTTGGACGCCATGTAGATTCATGAAGTACAGCGGGATCCCGAGTGGGCTTTTTACCGTTTCGTACGTCGTCTCTTGATACTGTCTGCATGCTTTCTTATGGTATCACAGCTGGATAGCCCTCGCTCGATTTCACAGTCCATGTATAAACTTGTTTACAACGGCTGTCTTGTATCCCTCCCACATGGGGTCCCGGCCCTAGCTTTCACCCTCCCATTGTAACTCTGAGGCCCAAGTATTCAAGGCCCCTTGATCGCATTGCCGCTCTTTTGCCTTCGTGGTGCATATAATTTGGCCAAGTTTACAGTGGCAAGTCAGGCATCTCGGGAGCCGCGCCACCACAGAAACGCTGTTAGTTGGTGATTCATGTCATCTGCTCGTACATGTCGTTGTACATTTACTATTTTTTTTTCCTTCTGTTTCTTTTCGGTCGTGCTTTCTTCGTTTTGGGCGGTTAAAATACTTGAATGCGATTCCTGGCCTATACGCACAAGGCAATTTGCTTATTTTGGTCGCGGGTGGAATTTTGCCCCTTTGTGTCTTTAATCTTGATTCACAGACCATTGTGAGCTCTTTCCTCTCTGTTTGGGAAATCCGAGAAAACAAATTGTGCCTTTGACCAAGTTGAAACACCAGCAGAAAGCGCTCTTTTGTGTTTTTGAGATCTTGTTCTTTTGTACATTACATTTTTCGTTGCCTATTTTCTTTCCTTTTTTTACTTGATTTTCTGTGCTTTTTTTCTCCTTGATTGGAATCAACAGACCGACAGTCAGACAGTTGATGCCGAGTGCACATTTCTGACCAGATTTTAGACAATTTCTACCGGTTAAACGGCGACCGCTCGACTGTTTCCTTAGTACCCAACGAACACGCCGAGCCAACAGCGCCTGTGTCTGCCTTTGTAAACGACTACAATTCTTTGGCTTATACCGATTACTACGACGCTTCGCCGTTTGAAAGTGACGACAACGACCACTCAGTCCAATCCAACTCAGAAAATTCGACCAACAGTCGGCTTCTTTACGACAAGCCTATCGACGCTCTTTTTCCATCAACAGGCACGCAATCCATCGAGGATCTCGCTAGCCCCACGTCTGTTGATAGCAACGCTTTTCACGATTCTTTGGAGTATTTCGACAGTATCGACAACAACAACTATAGCACTTTTGGATCGCAATCCCGTGGCTGGACCACTATGGACAAGGAAGACCCGCTCGCGGTGGCGCAAAACGGCGCGTCTGCCGAATTCAGCGATGATGAGAGCCACGACGAAGGTGCGGATCATGATCTCGACGATGACATGATGGACCGCATCTCCAGCTCGCCTTCTATTGAAGATGGTTCGTTTAATCCCCCCAACACGACGGAGGAACCAGACATTTCGCATTCACAGCTTGGCGATATAAGCCACAACTGCACATTGGGTGACAACAAGAAAGCCACAGCTAGGCTGTCGGCGCATAATGATTCGACGGCGACGATTGTGGTGGCGATAATTAAGGCATCGCCTGGAAAAATCCGACTTGCGATATCTGCCAGTCGCAGAGCTTTGAAGCGGGTTTCCCGCCGCAGAAAGTCATCAACTAGCGTCGATGGCTGTAGAGGTCGGAGTTCAGGTAGTTGGAGACATAGGTATATTCGTAGGTTCCGAGACAAGCGTAGGGACTCTTGGGTTGCCAGTGTTGTGGACCCAGTAATGATTGATGGTTCAGATAAGGGATTTAGTGGTGGAAAAACAACAGCAGCAGATCAAACAGCGTCGAATATCGAACAGGAACCGACTACGAGTTCCCCCTTGGAAATTGAACATAGCGACCAAGACGACGACCGTACACCGACCAACAGCCCGCACTCATCTACGAGCTCAGACACAGACGACAGTGATTCAACCATCGAACCCGGAGTTAATCAAGTGCGGGGATGCGACTCAACGGACTCAGTAGACTAGGCGTCTCCTAAACCATTGAATATTGCCCCTCGCGGACTCATGCGCCGCAGCAGTAGCCAAAGCCTACGCAAACAGACCAGCATCAATGGCCTTCGACCAGGAAGTACCGAAGCGACAACTCCTATTCGACTTAACGGAATTACCGGCAACCTGATGACTGTTGATGATCTCATTAACGATCTTGACGCAAAACTAACCAGAGAGGGATATGCCCCGGAAAAGAGTTTCCCCGAGCCACTCAAAGTAGGGAGTGCCGTTTATGGAAATGAAGATTCACGTCGAGCTGAATATTTGGAAGGGTTGTTGTCGTTTGAAGGACATTTGTTGTCGCCTGTGACTGAAGCCAGTCAGGAAGATTCATACATCTACAAAGATATCTGCAGCGAAGATAGTGATTCGTTTGCAGGTGTTATTGACCCTTCATTTTGCTCTGAAGTAGATGAAGAGGCAAAGAATGCGCGAATGTCTGTAGCACTACCATTGGAACCCCAGTTGGGTGATGATGACGATAGTGACAGCAGTGATGAATGGAACATTGATGGTTGGGGCGATGAAAGCTTACATGATTTAGAGGACATTGATTTCGACTTTGTGTATGCGTTACACACCTTTGTGGCTACCGTAGAGGGCCAGGCCAACGCATCAAAGGGCGAGCCAATGATGTTGCTGGATGACAGTAACAGCTATTGGTGGTTGGTAAGAGTAGTCAAGGATTCAAGCATTGGTAAGTGACAAGTGAAATCTCGGGATCTGTACGGGTGAAGCTAACAAAACATAGGTTACCTTCCCGCTGAACACATCGAAACACCTACCGAGAGATTGGCACGTCTCAACAAGCACAGAAACCTTGACGTAAGTGGCTAAACAGTGGGTATTTATTTGGTATGTTTACTAACACAAAAACAGCTTTCTGCGGCTATGTTGGGTGACACGGTAGAGTCTGGAAAGAGTAAAAAGGGCTTGAATGTGCTTAGGCGGCGCAAGACGGTTGCATTTGCTGCTCCAACCTATGTCAACTATGAGAAGGAGTATTCTTCTGAATCTGAGGCTGAAGATGAAGCTGAAGCCTTGTTCGAGCAACAGCGGGCCGAAGCACGGAAACAGCGTGAGGAAGCTGAGCAACAAGCGGCTGGTGCCGAGGGCACAGACGGCGCTGCAAAGGATGGGGCGGTTGCTGCGGACATGAACGACGAGACAGCCAAGGTTAAGCCATTGGCTACCCGACCCGCGGCTGTGGATACGGCTGCTGCTGCTGCCAGCGCAACTATTGATATCGTAGTTTCCAAGGATGGAGATTCCGACGGAGACGAGCCAGGATCAGAGGCTTCAGGTCAACGTACTACTCGCAACGGCACGGTTCGCAACACGGATTCCTTTTACCGCGACGACAGTGTGGAGACAAAGAAGATTACTCTCACACCTAACTTACTGCGGGATGACAGTGGTGCGCGGGCGTCTAGTGAATCGGCAACACGCACACGGCCAAGTCTCGATATGATCGACAAGGAGTTGCAGGCCGACAAGAAGGACGATAAGAAGAAGAAAGACAAGAAGGCCGGTGGTATCCGTGGATTCTTCTCGCGCAAGGAAAAGAAGAAGTCTGTTGATGAGGACAGTGAATCGCTCGGAAAACGTTCTATGGATACGATGGACTCTCGCGACACGCCAACACCCGAAGGTCGCATGACGCCACAGCGTACACCCAGTGGCAGCCGCCTCACCAAACAGAACTCAGCTGGCTCACTCAACTCCGCTAACGGTGGCAATGTGGCACCGGCTAAGTACGTTGCCGAGGCTCCACGGAATGACGTTTCGAATGTCCCACCAGCATCGATGAAGGCGGTGGAGACAGATCCAGCCCAAATAGCCGCAGCACAGAGAAGGGTTAACAACCGCTTGTCTATGAATGTGGCGGCACTAAATCCAGACTCACTCCACCGTGGCCCAACAGTTTTGGCGTCTATAACTGAGGCGCCATCACCAGCTATTGTCACGGAGTCTGTTAGTCGCATGGATCTTGACTCGGATTCAGATGACGATGTTCAAGAGATTTTGCCACAGAAGTCGCCAGTCGCTTTGGAGATGGACAAGAGCATGGCACCGGCACCATTGTCACCAACGAAGCAGTCTGTTATTACTCGGGCTGTCGAGTCGCCAATTGAAGGATCCCCTGATACACCTACACGGCCACCAGCGCTCATGGCTGATAGTTCCAGTCAAGATGACGGCTCCCCAGCTTCTTCACCGTCACCATCACCAGCTGTTGTTAGCACAGGAACGAATTCTCGGGCGTCGACAGCAAGCACATGGAACGATGAAAAGTTGCGTAGCTTCTTTGAGTCTAGCCAGGATGTCCGCGACATGTTGGTCGTAGTGTATGATAAGACGGATGTGGTGCCGGCTGGACCAGATCATCCTGTGGTTGGATCATTGTTCAGAGAACAGAACGCTAAGTTGGCTGAGATTACAACTCAGTTGGATCACATGCTCGGGGATTGGTTGGCGCGGAAGCAACGGTTGCGAGGCGCTATATGATGACGGGTCACCATTATTTTCTTCTTCTTTTTTTTCTTTCTTCTTTTCACACCCTTTTTGTTTGTTCGTCTTCAGCCAAGACAGTACCATTTGATGTGGTTACGAGAAACGTTTGTTTTGTCTTGTTCTTTTCTACTTTGCAATTTTTTTGAATCTTTTTTTTTCCTGGTAGTTTTTGTTTGGAGGGTGTCTCGGGGTTTCCTTTTGTTCTTTTTTTGATTTTCTATTGTGATTTCTTGTTGTTTTTAGCGGGTTTTGTGCTGCCTTTATTGGGTATACCTGATGAATATATCGTTGGAGTTTCCTTGTTCTTTTGCATTCGGTTGGTCTTATTAGGGGAGATTATCAAACGGGATTATGCCGGTCGCGTACGTATGTATATATGTTGTGTGACGTTGGACGGACCGGACAGTGATCAGGTGGGACGGAACAAAAAAAGATGATGGGTCACGGTCAAAAAGATGCTCACTACCAGGGTCGAACTGGCGACCTTCGCATTACTTGATATTCGGGTGGAATATTAGTACGACGCTCTAACCAACTGAGCTAAGCGAGCGGAGGCTTTGGCAATGATAGGCCCGGAGGTCCTATGGAGCTTCCGTGTCTCCGGCAGATTTTTACAGGATTTGTAGAGTATAAATTACATGATGTACACAAAGCTTATTCCGTCCGTCACCAACATATGCAGGTAGCATGCAGAACACACCCATAATGACATCATGTAGGCAAACTCAAGTAACCAAGTCCATGTCCAAACGACAGACCCCACCTCAAACACACACAGACCCCCCATTTGCCTATTTCCAACAGCCTGCGGCAAACGTATGCCGATCGCACTGACGAGACTATGCTGTTGGTCGTCTATGGAGGAGGGAGAGACACCACAGGTCTGTCGTGTCCATGCTGTGCCGTTTCCGCCGCATGGAACGGTTTAGGAATGTGTAGTTGACTTGGATTAATGATGGGGTCTTCTTTCTTCCTTTTTAAACTGCCTTCTTGTTGATTCTGCCTGGGGCTATGCTTGGTATATGTACTTATTTGCATATTCACTGCCTTCTTTTCTTGATATTTTGAGTTTGTTTTCGGGGCATTTGGATTGCTGCCTGTGATTTTTTGTCGGGTGACGCACCTCTGTTCTTTCGTTAATTACTACTATATTTACTTGCCTTATCATATTGGCTACACCCACCACTATTACGTTCGCTTCCTTCTTGAGAAATTGTTCATTGTAACTTTGATTCTTTACAAACATTACCAGTACAACTACAACATTACAAAATGACACCACCACGATCCTCGACGGATCCGCCGAGTCCTATTCTCTATGAGGATATGTTTTATAAGCAGAAGGGACAACATCCTACGGCGACTACACAGTTTTATGAGTTGGCGGGGGCTATTGCTGATTATATTGTTAATGAGATTGGTGATCGGAAAGATCATAAGTTGTCGCCTCAGAAGATTGCGGATTATTATCGCATCGTATCAGGTGAATCCCGTTGGGATGGTAAGTGTTTCTCTCTAGTGATAACGTTAAATGTATCTACTAACACAACCAGATTTCTGGCTACGTACCCCACCAGCTGCATTATCAGACATCTTCCGAACAATCGGTTCCTTCCACTCCCTCGAACCAACAACCAACCCATATGAACCGCCGTCAATTCCCACGCTAACCCGCGACGGCTTCATCCGATGGATCCTCCTCCAAGTCCTCCTCTCCCCCGCCGACAACGTCAAAAACCTACAATACGCCGCTAGAAACTTCCCCCTCACAAACGCAGTAACCGGGCAACACTTCCCCCGGAATCTCCCGGCATGCGTCTTCCCAACTGAGCCAGATCCCGATGTTACAGAGTGGCATGAGAGATGTGGAGAACGCTTGAAGACGCGCTTTGAAGAGGAACAACGACGGGTTAGAGAGGGTGAGAGACATGGGGAGAGTCCCAGGTATGCTGAGAGAGGGAATGAGACGGGACGGTTTCCGGCTTCGCCTGGCGCTCAGGGTTCTGGTGTGACGTCACCGACGGGTTCGGCACAGGGGAGGGCACATACGAGGTCGACATCAGCGTCGTATGGACGGGAAAGACGCATGTCAACGGATACAGGACGGAGACACCAACGGATGCGCTCCTTCGACAAGACACAACAAACTCCTGAACGCGACCGCACGCCCAGTTCTCCAATTACTTCCGACACCGGCACACCCGAAAGCTTTTCGAAATACACGGGAACCCCCGGGTCTTACAAGTCCCCTCACGCCGGGCCACGCGGCCGCTTTGATCGTGATATCCGGCGGGAATCTTCACCACAGTCGGAAACTAGTTCGCCTGCGCGTACACCTACTACACGGAAACGACCGGCTATGCTTCGTCATCTTTCGGCGAATGTGCCGGTTCCGCGTGCGCCGTTTTCCCCGGCGGGAAGTGCGAGGGGGTATCCTGCTGATGAGATAGATGAGCGGTTGGCGAGCGCTGGAATGCCGTCGCCACGGTCGCCGCGATACCTGAGTGAGCGGACTCGGAGGAGGTCGGATCATATTATTCGTGTGTCTGACTCGCCTCTTTCACCGTTATCATCTGGCGGCATGTCACCGGGTGGGATCTCTGGAAACCCTAAAATTCGGGTATCAGTAGACACTAGTATCCCACCTAGCAGTCGCCATGCCTCATATACAAACTCTCCAGCGTCACCTCGCGGCCGCCCCATTCACCACCACGAAAGCCCCATTGACAAGGACGAAATGTACAGCAGCCACTACGGGAAACGTCGGTCAGGCGTCGCTGCCCTAGGTGATTCGATCCTCAACATATTCAGTGGTTCCAGTCGATCTCGTGAAAGCTCACGAGACCGGGAAGCTCGCCACCGGGAACGAGAATGGCGGAATAGTTCACGGGATCGAATCCCTGGAGTCCGGAGTAGTAGGGCGCGCGGCCATGATGTTGATGATGACATTTCAGAGGAAGAAGAGGAGGATGATGAGGAGGAGGTTTTATCGGCTGGTGGGTCACTGCGGTATATTCGCCGGGAACGGGAACGGGATCGCGGTCGTGAAGACCAAGGGTATGAAAGAGAGCGACGAGTTCCTTCATCCAGACGGTATGAAGATGGACCTCCGTCACGGGTGATTAACGCTATTAAGGCGGAAGGCAGTCGGAGATCTAAGAGCCATTCTGACATGGACAGACCACGGGCCCGAGGGAACGTATACTACAACTAGAAATTATAGCTAGAAGCAGAACCAGCCTGGAGCTGGTAGCTGTGGATTAATGTGACATGACCATTGCTAAAGACGGCAAAGTCTGAATTGTAGATATTGAAGAAACTGACGAAACCAAAAAAGGAAAACACAAACCGTGCCAAGGAACAAACAAAAAAACAAGATCCAAACCCGATCCCTCTAAACGCCAGAAACTCCGTCATATCAAAAATCCCATCTTTCCATGCTTACTATGGTTCCAAGTGTGACCATTCCGGAATATTCTTGATCTGCGCCCACATGTACTTTTCCAGCTTAGTAGCGCTCTTTGCATACGGAGTACTCTCATTATTGTACTTCCGGCAGTTATCAAAGACCAGCTTAGCATCGCGGACAAAGTCTTCGGGCGTTTGGTACTGGTCTGCTTCCAGCTTACTTTCCATTGTACTGAGATCCATGGGCTCCAGGATAACGTCATAGTAGTCTGCCACGTCGTCCTTGTTAACCGGGTGAAGGAAGGGCCAGGCTGAGTTGTGGTTTTGTAAGTCGTTGAGAAGATGGAGTAGTTGGTTGTAGTTGGGGCCGTGCCGTGGTTGCCGGGCAAGTTCGTCCATGTCAGGAGACCAACCTGAGTTCTTGATAGCTTCGATTGACAATGGGTCGATAGGTTTGTTACCACCGTCTCGCCATTCCTTTGGTGGCTCATGCACAATATGTGACTTGCTGATGGCCCGGATTTTGGCGTGAACTCCTTCTTTTTGCTTGAGTAACATGCGACCCATCTCAAGATAACGTACCCGTGGTAACATGGTACATTGCATGATAGTACCACCTTCGTAGTCCTTGATGAAACCCATCCACACACTGCGAGGCAACGTGATTTCCTTTGTGAAGCCTTGCTTTTTGAAGTAACCAATGGCGTAGTTGTCGGCATATGTCAAAAAGTGCATCACATCCGATGTAGCTTTGACATAGTCTTTCAAATGAGACATCAGATGGGCACCGTAACCCTTGACCTGTTGATCTGAGGAGATAGCACAGAACACGATCTCGGCAAACTGGCGACCCTTGAATGGACGATACGTGATACCGCCTACAACCTCAAGTGGCTTCTTGACAATGGCAATTGACAAGTGAGTGCGGTCGTACACCAGACGGGCAATGTAATCCTTGGGCATCTTAGGGAGTTGCTTTTGGAAAATACATTTGAGACCAGTCAGGATAATCAATGACTCGCGCTCATTATCATTGTTCACCACTCGGAACTCAATAACCCCCTCACGCTCTTCAATGACTGCCGGTTTTTCAGGGAATGGAATAGGCTTAATAATCGGCTTTCCATCGACATCCGTAGAAGACTCCTGGCCTGATCCATCCCCATTGGCTTCATCCTCAGGACTGTCCTCTTTCTTCGTCTCGTCGGTCCCATCCTCCTCCGCATCGGCCTTCCCAGAATCATCCGCCATGGTTGTATCGTCGACATCATCCTGCTTGATGCGCTTATTCGAGGTCGGCGAGGCCGGCTCCTCTGAAGCCTTTCGCTTGGGGCCTGCAGAATCCGTCATGACGGAGTTAGTGTCGGAGTCGGGACTGGCCGCACGCAGACGGTGTGGAAGGGCAGCCACGGAGGCGGACGTGGACGCGGTGGGGGAGTTGGTTTGCGCCAGTGTGAATAGTGGGCTTGGAAGGGAAGGGACGAGGCTGGGTTGTGTTGTGTAGATGGAAGAATTGGTATTCAGCCTCGTCTTAAGTGAAAGAAACGAATGCGCAAAGTTATTTGATGGAAGACCGTGAACCGGTAAAGTACCACAAAAGTTTCAAGGTCACGGCGCACGCAAAGGGAAGGAACAACAGACAAGGCTGTTAGGGTATGTATGCGAGAATGAACCGCGAAGATCTCAGGGCTAAATGCACTGGGTGGACAGTGAAGAAATTGGCGACGTACCTTCGTCTATTACTGCGTCAGTCGTCATTACAACTTTATATGCAGTGGTTGTTGCGTTGACGTCAACACCAAATGCGATGCGACCAGACGTCGTCGCGAAACCTGGTGCAATTGACAGCTTACTCAGCTCCCAACCCCGCGACATTAGGGTTATACAGGGACCTGTAGCTGTTTGTCTGACGCTAAGCCGCTTTGGTACATTCATATTCATGCCACGAATCAATCCGTCGCAACGAAGCACCAAACAGCTTCTCAACTGAAGTTCTGCAACTTGCGCAAGCTATTTCCTTAGTTCCAGTATTTTTCTGTTGATTCGATATCTGTTTCTCTTTGTTTTCTATTACCCGCTTCTACTCCGTCTTTCCGCTCTGGCCCTTTATTTCTTGCACAATGGACTCGACTATTCAGACTATCTGGTCGGCCTCCGGCAATACGCCCTTTGCGCCTACTGTTGGCAAGGAGTCGCAGTTCAGCGTCGGCGCCAGTCTGGTTGTTCTTTCTCTGTTGCTTTCCAGTGTGCTTGTCCTGAGTGAGTCTTTAGTCTGATCTATATACCAAGTCTGACATTGTACCTTTCTAACCCCTTGTACTATAGACCGTAGTCTCATTAGCTTGCCCATTTTTGGCTTGTCATCTTCCATCGCTCTCGGGTATGCATATCAATCTTCTCTACACCAAATTGTGTCACATCCCGGAAAATAGAAACTAACACTTACTTCTTTACTCCAGCTTTGGTGTTGTCTATATGTTCTGCGCTGTCGGTGTTTATATCTAAGTCTAGCCGCGTTTGTCCTCTCTCTGTCGAAATCCCGTCGCTGCCGGCCGTCCCGGCCTTCCGTATATATGTGCTCTTGGCCAGCCGGGTACTCCAACCAAACCGGGTCCGAAAAGAGCAGTTTCCCATCTCCGTGCTGGTCGTGAATTTGTGGGAATCTGTTGTACTTTTTTTCCACAGCCTTGTCTTTATACTTGTTTAGATTGTCTCTTTTTTTATTTGCGTTTGGTCTTTTTCACCATTCAGAATCTCGCTTTTTCAATAGTCGTCTTTTAAACGTCATCATCCCTTGTCCTGTCTATACCCAGTCAGAACTAGGGAAGAATCAAATTCAAGAAAAAAACATTTAAAACTATTGCCTTTGTATTGTTACTGGTCATATCGTCTTTTTGTCATGCCGCCTCAAACCTCGACTACTCAGTCGGCCACGCAGCCGGCGCCTCCGCCGATGTTCAAGGCTGTAGCCAATTCTACGAAACCTATCTTCCAAATGCTCAAATGCATCAGTTTTGCAAACAAAGTGCAAGTGCAAATCATTGAAGAAGGTATTCGAGTCTGCGCTGACAACTCGCGCGTAATGCATGGTATGTTGATCTATGTTGATCCCTATCGGCCAGCGGAAGATCATACTGACAATATCACACTTGCAGGAGTCGTCATGCTGCATCACAGCCTGTTCACATCCTACCAACTGATCCCTGATGCGCCGCCTTCTCTCGCGGGATCAGAGGAGCAAGCAGATGCGACGCCCAGTTTTCAGGTGAGCCTACCGTCGTTCCTTGAGACTCTTCAGATTTTGGGCTCGGTCGATTCGGCTTCTCGTGCTGCCAAAACTGAACAGGACTTCCGCACAGTTGCCCGAAACTACCGGACCGAGGCCTTCAGTAATCAAGCTCTTGGTATCGCAGGAACATGCTGCTTGACGTATCCACGCTATGGTGCGCCATTCAGTGTCATCATTGATGAGTCCGGAGTCAAGACCACAGCTGATCTTACAACATATGAGTCTGAAATGCCAGAGGAAATTCCCTTTGATAGACAAGACATTGTTTTCAAGATCATCATGCCACCTCGGTACTTGTTGGATGCTTTGAATGAAGTAGCCACCATGGGCCCCGGAAAATTGGGGCTTACGGCGTTACCAAAAGCCCCGTGGTTGGTTCTGAGTGGCCGTGGGGGTGACTTGGGAACTTCCAGCTACGACTTTGCCAAAGGACGAGATCTCATTGAAAGTTTAGCGGTGAGAGAAGAATGGCAGCAAACTTACAAGTTTGAATTGGTTCGGGCAGCTGCCGATGCTATGCGGTTGTCCAACAAAGTCTCGGTTCGTGGCGACGGTCAGGGAGTACTAAGTATGCAGTTCATGGTGGAAGTGGAAGGGGCTGAGACGAGCTTCATGGAGTTCCGTTTTGTACCCTTTCTTGGACATGAAGAAGGAGAAACGGACGATGATTATGAAAACGACACCGAGAATGAATAAAGACGACGTATGCCCTTGTCGCCATGTGTACTTTGAGTCACTTGTGGCAAGCTTAAGTGAGTCTATTGACGGGGCTGAAGTCTTGATTTGGTTCTATCTCGTCTCTCATCTGTTTATCTAATCAGTACTTGTGCTATCCACTCGGCGGCTTGCAGATGAACGCCCGCTATCGGCGTCGGCCGGGATACAAGCAGGGCGGGAGACGGCGATTGAGCGTGGTGGTGTCTGTTTGTTCATAAGGCCGTTTGTAACTGCCGTTGACGCCATGTGACGATTTTCACTGTTGGATTGGCGAATGACCGACGTTGGGAATGCATCAAGGGTGGGGGAGTTGCGCCTTGTGGCGGTTTCGGGAAAGTGAGTGGCATTCTAGGGGCCATTAATCAATTTGTTATCTACAGTGGTATGAAAGGGAGATAGGGCTCTTGATTCGATGGGATGCGTGTTTATACATATATTAAAAGATGTCCCATGTGAAGTTGTGGACGTTCACTTTCATCTCGGATCTCAACAAGTCATTTTGCTTCTCTTTCATCATCACTTGTTTCAATATCAAGATCACCCTAACCCTACTCAATATGTTTGCCTTTCGATCATTCCGACACACCTTTTCCAGATCGGCATCACCCACGGGCTCCGTTTCTACTGTTGAAAGCACCGATCACTCACAAACACAAGCGTCTAGAGAGCCTTCATCCGACCTTTACTCGTTTGCTGCGCCATCAGCTTTAACTCTGACACCGCCGCCACCACGTCGTGCACTCGGTACCAAAGCCTCGATACGGTCACTTTTCACACGGTCCAACAGACATGGCGAGGCACCAGAACCGTTAAATCGTGTGCAGACGGCTCCTCGTGGTGCTTATATCCCGCAAAACGCGGCGAGGGATTATCTGCGGACTACAACACCGGGTGGACTTCCTTGAGGGGTTTCTTAAGATGGCCGTTTAGTTGGATGATGTGGGTTGATTGTCCAAGCCACTTTGTAAACCGGCGCATTTAACCTCTAAGCTACAGCTCCAGCACATATAGATGGTGTTCACATGAACATTGTCAGTGCTTTCTTGGCCATGTGGCGAACAAAAACATTTAGTTATGCGTGACGGTCTCGGCTCTAGACCCTCTATCATGCAGCGGACATAGCATGAAGCATTTCGGGAATCATTGGTAGGCAACAAGCTGTTGTGTCCCAGTGAGTGGGGTTTCTGGGTTAACCTGAAGTGGAAGGGCCGGAGAATCAAGTATGCGACGGGCACGGTCTTTGCGAGTTTCTTTTCTTTTTTTTTTCCTATCTTCTGGGTATTGGGCTTGGCTTGGACTTGGACTTGGTCTGGACTCATTGTTGAGGGAACGGACGTTTTGGTGGTCGTTAGTGTGGGAAAAGTATGGATGATTATGGACTGATGTTTGGGGAATTTTCCGAATTGTGTGGGTGATTTCGGGGGCGAGGGGGGGATCTTTTGGATCTGGCACTGGCAGTTATGGATGGGCTGGTTGACTTTGAACGTGCGTAAGTGTATGTACATAGAGATTTTGGACATGTGAATATACAATACATACATAGATACATACATATGCAGTGTTTGTGTGTCTATAATGCCGCCGTTGTACGGGAATAGTGTCATGAATTTGTTTCTAGTAGCGCCAATTGTTTCATAGACTAATAGACTGATGACTTCTCCATGTTTTTCACACCGCCTGACCTAACACCATCATGACATCATTCAGGAACAGTGTGACTTGTTCATCCAGTCGAATGCTTTATCCCTTCAATGTTCAGTTTTTTCAATAGAAAAGGACCACGGTACATATAGATAAACCAACTGCAAGGACTTTCTATATATAGGGATTTATATATGTCGATTTGAAGGGTTATGTTATCAGATTTAGGGTTTGTCTGTACAACATTGAGCTGAAGTGGTGAGAACTTGGTGGTGACAAAAGGACAAAAGGTCTTTGATTTAGAAAGACGTATGGGACGAGATATTTTGGGGGCTTCAGTTGTAGTTTCACTGCATGGGTGTAATTTATCGGGTACAGAAGGGTAGTACATTGTGTATATATGCACATATATATGTAGATATGCATATGTCTTTTAGAAGATGAAGATATGAAAATGATATTGTATACAAGATATTCTCAATCACAAGTCTACGGGCTCTACGGATTTGTCGTGTTGTAGGTGGAGAAGTGAGGGGGATGACTACCGTGAAACTGATCGTTTTGTATCAGCACTGCCTATGGCGAGACGAGACGTACATGGGGTTGTCTGAGCGTCAGTATGACAGGGAATATGAATCGAAGTATAGAAGCCAAGGTAGTATTCCCAAGTCATCTACAACCCGTCAGTTCAGTTGGAAAGGCAACCTTCGGATTCTTCGTAGTAACATCGTAAGAACTTAGAAAAACACATAGACTCGTTCAATAACAAAGATGTCCCATCATCCCATCACAAACTAAAACGGGTGATAAGCAAGGATCCCTTACTTCCTGCAAGTTTCGTAACCACCAGCAAGCCAAAATGCTACTCGCCTCTTTTCCCGTATCGGCGTATTGGCTTAAACCCACTCTCATCATACAACATACCATACCGAGAAAAAGAAAAGAAAAAACTCCTAGATTCACTCAATCATACCCTAGCTCCTCCTCTATCCCGCGCGAGCTCGCCATTGTTTGAGATCGCCATGCCGTTTGAAATGCACAAGCGACCCGTAGATTCATGGAACTCTGGCCACCCACCTCGGGCGTCCCTTCAAACAACCTGTCAAAAAAGTAAAAAGAAAAGTTTCTGCCTTCTATTTGCTTTAAAGACTATCACCTTTGTCCCCCGTTTTACATTCCATTTGCCCTCTTCTTGCCTCTTTTTCACCATTTTTAATTCTCCAAGACGTTGATATCGTCAAAAGATCTTTGTCATACATACCTCATTCAAATAATTTTTTCTTTCTTTGTTCACCGCATTCACCGAGTCGTTTTTCACAATTATAGCAGTTGCCATTTCTGGCCCTTTATATACCCTTCTGATTAGACAAAGCGCTTCACGGCTTACATACATACGCACATCACATTACATTGAAGTCTTCTTAGACATACACACCCTTTATTCATATACGGACGCCAGGAAACGAGAATATTAGCTGCGCCTTGCTGGCTGTCATTTTTTTCCTTTCTGATTAGCGATATACGGCTGTATAGTTGAGTTGGGTTCGTTCCAGGTCAGGCGCCACAAGCGAATTTGGGGATACACAGTTTTTTTTTTTCTTTTTTGTTACGTTTAACTGGGTTAGCTGGACAGCCCGTCGTGTCTTTGATACCGTGTGTGTGGTTCCTTTCCTTGTCGACCTTGCCTTACCAGGTCCCCTCAAGAACCGACGGCGTCTGTAATTTCCGGACTGGTTCTGTAAGAGTTGTCTGGCATAGTCTAGCCTTGTCATACCGCCCATTCTAGCTTCTGTGAAGCAAGACATAGTCACCATGGCGAACCCCGCGGATCTCAAGTCTTTGGAGCGGAATGAATTGCTGCAAATCGATACATCCTCGTCGCTGGCTCTACGTGGTCACCGCAGAAACAAGTCCTCCACTTCGTCCTTTTCCGAAGCCTCGTCTCCTTCAAATCGTACAAAGGGACCACCGATCCCTTTAACCCTTCATCATAGTAACACTACGGCGTTTTCTCAAAAGACGCCCCTATCTCCTCATCAACCATTATCATCGCCGGCAAAGGTATCTCCAGCTAGACCGTCACCGAGAAGACCATCCGGGACACCGACTTCTTTTTCACCTTTCCCTTCAGCTCGTCGGGCAGATATCGATCGTACTAGAGCCCTTCGTACTGTAGCCTCTATTCGTCGTTTAAACGCTTTAGATCCACATAATGGCCGGCCTCTTACTCCGCGGAACCGTAACCGCAGTTCAACCATGCCTAGTCGCCCGTCAAACCTCAATCTCGCGGACTTGCCGCCTACACCCTCCATCGCTATTCAAGAAGCCTCCCCAATTAACGCCGAGGTTCCTACCTTTGCTTCACTCAACTTTGCTGCATCTTCTCCATCTCGTCCTTCAAGAGGTCGCAGTGCAAGCGCTGGAAGTACCATTAGCCCAAAGGAGCCAAACCACGGCAGTTTTTCATCATCATCGTCAGTCGGCCCTTTGCACCAAACGGCAGGTCCGTCATCATCGTCTTTAACCAGGGGGCGTGTGCCTAATAACGATGGCTTTCAATCCCTGTCTACTGAGGAACAGAAAAGCGTCTCCATTTTTGATCCTTCTACGGCGGAAACAACCACACTGGGCGCTGAAGGACAGACAAGTGCTTCTGTACAGGCTGGAGAACTAGCACGTGTAGTAGGACTAGGCCCGAGCCTAAGCCAAAGAGAGACTAAGACGAAGACGACGACGACAGCCATGACGACTGATACTGGTGCGGGAATCACTACTGATTCGGCGATTCTAGCCCTCACCAGTGTTCCCCCGCCACAGTCTGTGCAAAATCAGTCAAACATCTCCTCCACGTTGAATTCCACAAACGGCAGGACAAGAACTCCAGTTTCTTTGAGCCCACGTATTCCGCACTCCCCAAAGACTGGCGCCGCAGCGTCTGGCTCACACCACCACCATAACCAGGGCCTATCCAGTTCTAATATTACCGCTTCGGCTGCTGCTTTGTCCACCACAAAGAATCCTTCTGCTCAGCTTATTAACGCCGCTGCCGCCCTACCTTCTCCTCGTCTTGCCGATTCTTCTTTCCCTTCTTATAATTCTTCTTCATCACCGTCTATCTTCCATCGTCCCCGCACTTCGTCATCACCCGAAAAGGCCCTTCCGTCAATCGACAAGCCTCTGCCGTCTTTGCCAATACCTACCCTCGCTACTGCAGATCCCATCCGTACCCGTGGCCGTTCTCGTACTTATAGTACTGTCTACGAATCTACAAACACTCTGCCAACACGAAAGTCTTCACTTGCTCGTTCTGTGTCACCTGCTGCTACTCCATTCTTATCATCTTCACCGTCGAATCCTTTTCTGCGTCCCCAGACTGCTAATCCCTTCACCGCCCCGTCACATCTCAAAGAGGCACTTTCTCTCTCACCTACTCCATCGCCTAAATCTTCTTCCATGTCATGGACTCGCCATAGTCCCGCACTTCCTTCTCCATCTCTATCTCCGTCTACCATGAACACTTCAATTGTTCCTGAACCTGAGCTCGCCACTACCAACATGGTCGTTGCCGAGTTTGCCAAGGAGATTGATGGTCTCTTTGGTCAAGATGCCACCGTCCCTCAGAGTGCACCATTGTCCCGGCCACGGACCCCGCCCGCCCCAGTTTCTGCGCCGCCACCACCACCAGTTCCGCAAACTGCTACCGAACCATTCCCACCTACTGCTCCCCTTCAACCTGCTCAAAAGTCTCCTCGTCCAGCTCCATCACCAAAAGTTTCTTCTTCGTCATGTTCATCTAAGCTCAAGTCTCGTAAATCATCTGCATCACGGTGGCTTCCAGATGACGTCTTTCAACGCTTTCGCAAGGTCGAACCTACTGAGATTCTCGACCAGCGTATGATTCAGGAACTCAAGGAGAAACGTGAACAAAAAGCCCTCGATAAAGCTCGCAAGGATGCCGAGACTGAAGCTGCTAACATGAAGTTGGGTGAAGCTGAGAAGGCGAAGTTGGCTCCCGTCGCTAGGGCCCCCACGCCTGCTGTCCCTGCTAAACTCTCTGCACCAATATCTTTTGCCACTCCTGGTATGACTTCTTCTACTCGTCAAGATTTCTCTGCGCCAGTTAAGCCAGTTCGTCCATCTGATCTTAGGGAATTCCCCTCGCCACCGCCACTGCCTCAGCTGGTTTCACCAAAGACTATCCCATCTGGTCTTCGTCGGTCATCATCACCAGTTCGTAACAAAGGCCTCCCAACTATTCCAGAGGTCACTTTGGCTTCGCCCATCACTGCGCCTGAACCTACTACCTCCGCACAGACCAAGCCTAACGGTCACTCTCCATCATCATCACTTTCCTCGGTCGACTCTGAAGCCTCTACGGTCCCTAACCCCGCCGTCTTCTCTCCAAAGTCTCGCAAGAACTTGCCCCGCCACGACAGTGTATCCAGTGTTGCCTCTTCTTATGCGCCATCAGAAGATGAGGACTTCATTTACTTCCATGCCGCACCTACTTCAAAAACCACCCCATTCACACACGGTAGAATTCGGATCTCTAAGGCTGATTCGGGTATTCGCATGGCCGGTGAGAACAACCTAAACTGGACCGCCTTCCAAATGGCTATTCTCGGAACTACTGACTTTGTTCCTTTCCCTTCCACTATCCAACCTGATACCATCGTTTCGCCTGTCTGCGAGGCTGGCGATATGGATGAGATGGATGCATGGTTGTCCGGTCTTCAACTTACCGACTACGCTGCCGTGACTGCCCCGGCTACTCACCCATTACCGGTTTCTACATCCCGTCGGACCTCCCGTGCTGAGAGCCTGTCAGATGCTTCTCTTATTGGGACTTCATTGGGTTCTACCCCTCGTAGTTCCGAGGATATTCCCCGTCCATCTGCCTGCATCTTCCCCGCCATTCCTGAACCTCATCGTCTGAGCCAACAACCTCAAAGACACAGTGCCGGGAACCTTCCTTCAGTCTCACGCTCACTGGGAGTCCCTATCCAGGCCCGTTCTCGCTCCAAGAGCCCCGCAAAGAGCGTAGTCAAGAAGAGCGGCGTTGAGGGCTCAACTTCTATGGGATACAACCTGCACGATGTGAGCGATTTCCTGCAGTACGAGGCGATGCATGCGTATGCGGGCGAGCCACACGCGTAATCTTTTTCTTTTGTCACATTACCCTACTATTTACGATTTTATGTTCTTTTCTTTTGTCTCTTTACATAGCTCTGTCAGTTAGCATTGTCTTGTCTGGGTTACACAATCGCACGATTAGATAGTTTTTTGTTTGTCTGTTTGGGAAAGTCTGGCTAGCTACAGCTGTTGCATTTATCTACATTGTTGGCCTAACATATTTACGCCGCTGAATTCATTCTGCATTTCTCAATTTTCTGAACCCTTAACTGTTGTTTAACTACCTGTGATGTTTTTTTTGGCATGTACCTTCGTATGTACCATATGTAACTCTATATGTAGTATAGCTTATTCTATCCACTTTGTCCTAATTCAGTAAGCAGCCTGTCACTTAGTTGCCTCCTTCGATTGGCGCGTCACGTGAACACGCCCATTGCCAGGCAGGCCCACTTTAATTCAGCAACCGCTGTCAACCGTGATTCTCAATCCACAAAACAATTGAGCGCCGCTTTCTTCAACTTTTGCGCTGACTTTGATCGTAAACGGCATTGCCATTATACATCTTCAATTCTTCCATTTTATTGCTCCTCTTTTCTGGAAGAACATCTTCTTTGTACTTTTATTATTTTGATACCCCGAGTTTTCGCGCGCTGTGGTCTGTCAAGGCTGATCAAAACATCCGACTCATTTCTCGACACTGGCAACTTTTGTGTTTTCCACTTGTCGCCCTATTATAGTGTCCCGCCCTTCGCAAACTCGGATCATCTGAAGCTATCGATACACTTTGTCTACTATTGTTGATGGTCTAAACGGTGATTTGATAGCTCCTGTCGGTGACAGTACAGGATCATCTGCCCGCGTCTCCGATCCGTTGTCATAATCGCGTGTTCCAATACCTACTCTTTTAATATCCGACCCTATATACATCTATCAAAATGGCGACACCAAACGGTGATAACTGGGACCGTCAGTCCGAGGCTGACGATGCCGACATCCAAAAGTTTCTGTCCAACATGGAGGATAATCCCATGGCAAACACGGCTATTGAAATCGAAGACATCGACCAGAGTGGAAAAGCAGACGACGCTATGGACTACGCTGATATTTCAGACGACGATGATCTCCCAGACGAAGAACCAGCAACAGCACCGAATGCTACAAACACCGACGATAATGACGATGACGACCCGTTTGGCTTAGGTCTGGAGGATGGCCCCGACATGGACGATCTATTTGGTGACAACAACTATAATGCGGAGGATGTACAAATGGAGGTCGACCCCATGGATGGCAGCATCACCATGGTGTCACAAGAGGCTTTACCTGCGTTGACGGATGATGGAGCAATGAGCACACAAGCCGATGCCTTGGAGGACTCAGCGGGCGCCCTAAAGAGTGACGATTCGCTGTTTGCTGCGGGCCCCCCGACGCCGGATGCAGACCAGACAACTGTCGACAATACCGGTATCGTTCCAGACTCGAGTTTTAGAAACCCTCCGCCTGGCGCACCATCGCAAGTTGAATTACCTTCGATATCTCACCAAATGGACCTCGCTCTCCCGGCAAACCAGGACCCTGATATCCCCTCCTGCCCTACTAATCCCCTCGAGTTGGTTCTTCAGAAGTGGCCTAGCTTTGACCCAACGAAGGTCCTCGAATGGAACAAGCTTCTCCCCCCAAAGCTTTCCGAGGTTACCCTCAAAGCTCCCACCAAAAAGATGAAGCCTCTGATCACATCAAAGTTGACGCTTGAACTCGCTCCGGACCAAGAAAGGATGTTCCGGATCCCAGGTCACAGTCGCCGCAAATTTGACATTGAACAAAGCAACTTCATCAATCTCGGACTCTCCCGTCTTGACGACGATATCTCAGCGGCGAATGAAATTAAACTCGACAACGATGATGATGACGATGACGATGATGAGGGGCGTGTTGGAGGGTTTTCACTTCAGGATATTGCTACAGTTTGTTTCGACTTTGGTGCGGATATTGAAAAGGCAGAGAAGACGTTGGAGGTAGCTCAAACTAAGACGGATCCTGTGGACGACCTACATAACATGGCTGATGCTGACGGAGAAGACGACGAAGATGACGATTGGAATCGCATGTTCATGGATGCTCCATCAGAGGAGCCCCCTAAGAAGAAGGCGCGTGTTATTGACACTAGCCTCCCCAAGATCCACCAGTACGAGTCACCTAACTTTGATAACTTTGAGAAGCATGCCAAACGCCTCGGAAAGCGCGTGTTTGTGGACTTCAGCGATCCCCACTTGCACCTTGAAGAAGTATCTCCCGAAGTTCTCGCCAAGCGCCGGAAGCTTGACGCTTCGCATCACCAGAAGACTACTGGTCATCTGGGTCGCATAACGCTGTCCAGATTTAACATGTCTAATGATGTTGCTTACGAACTTCTTAAAGAAAACCACAAGCACAAGGTCCGCGCGACTCTTGGCAATATCAATGTCGAGCACTCGCTGCCAGCTCTCAAGCTTGCCTGGCCTTACTACCGTGTTAAGTTGGATGAGACTCCTGATCGTTACCACAGACCCCAATTCCGTCTCCGCAGTGCTGCCAATTCTGAAGCAGAATTCTTCAAGCGAGGACACGTCAAGAAGAAGTACACCAAGGGTAAGGTCCAAGAAGTCTTCAAAGCTACCAAGGACTTGTCTCTTAGTGACAACGGTGCTGCCGTTCTCTTTGAATATTGTGAGCGTATCCCCACTGTACTTTCCAAGTTTGGCATGGCCAATCGTGTTATCAACTACTACCGCAAGGTAGATGCCAACGAAGAACAAGCTCCAGAAAAGTTGGATATCGGCGAGACGCATGTGCTACTCCCAGAAGACCGGTCTCCTTTTAGCATATTTGGGACTGTTGGTCCGGGTGAAATGGTTCCCACTTTCCACAACCAAATGTATCGTGCTCCATTGTTCAAGCACAAGGTCCGCAACGGCGATTTCCTTATGGTACGGAGCACCACTATCCATGGCGGCAGCAAGTGGTACCTCCGCAATATTGATCACATTTACGTCGTTGGTCAGACGTTCCCTTCAGTTGAAGTTCCCGGTCCTCACAGTCGAAAAGTTACGAACGCTAGCAAAAATCGTATAAAAATGATCAGTTACAGGTTAATGCGCAAAGACCCTGGGAATCTAGTTAATTTGTCTGATATCACCAAGCACATTGCGGATAGTACGGACGCTCAAAACCGCCAAAAACTGAAAGAATTCCTGTCATACGCCAAGTCGGAGAAGGGGCAATGGAAGCTTCGTGAAGGCGAAATCCTCATGGAGGAGGAACGCATTCGGGCTATGATCAAGCCTGAAGATACTTGTTTGATAGATGGTATGTCGTTGGGTCTCAAAATGTTGGAAGACGCTGGCTTCGACCCAAAGAATACTATTCTTGATGACGATGAGTCTGGTGGCGATGACGATGATGAGGCCCCGGCACCTAAGGCCAAGGGCGGCAAGAAGAATCAGGACAAGGCTGAAGAAGCACTTGCAGACAAGATGGCACCGTGGAAAACGAGCAAGGCGTTCATTGATGCTTGCGCTGGCAAGGCCATGCTGCAGCTTCATGGTGAGGGTGATCCCACTGGCCATGGTCTTGGTTTCAGTTTTATTCGCACGTCGATGAAGGGTGGTTACATTGAGGCAGTTCAAGGTCCTATGGCAACCTCGGCTGATGCCATGGAGCGCCAGAAGCGTGAGAACAACGGTCACGCTTACAATGTCAAACAACAAGAGGCTATGTACCGTGATGGCATTAGTAAGATTTGGGGCAATCAACGATCCACACTTTCTGACCCGACCCTCCACGATGATAATGATGTCTTGCATACGGCGGACGAGGACGAACGGTTTAACGGTGCTGCACCTCTTAGTGCGGTGGGCAACGGGCCGCATAGTCACAGTTTCCCGGGACAGACACCCAATGTTGAAGATGGGTTCAGTCAAATTTCCGGCTTTACATCGGCCAGTCGTGTTGCGAACCGCAAGAAGTTGAAGATTTGGAGACAGGAGAGACAACCCGATGGGTCTCTTGCTGAAGTCGCAGAGATTGTGGAAGATCCGGTTGTGATCGCGCATTACCTGAAGCGTCGTGACGAGGGCGAGAGTAACCCCACCAAGTATGTATATTCCTCTCTCAAGCAAAGCACTTTCACTAACGTATATTATAGCCTCTACGATTTACAGCCGACCGGTAATGCTGATCGCGATCGTATGGGAATGCGAAAGTATGTAACTTCCTCTATTTTGTTATATTTACAGTGTACTGACAAAACTACAGGGTTGAGGAAGAGCTCGCTCGTCTTAAGAAAAACCGTGACCGCCGCAAGACTCGGGAAAAGCAGAAGGCCGGTGGTGAAAAGTCGGCCATGTCTCCTGAACCAGGCACTCCTGCATCTACGACTGGGCCAGAGAAGCCTGTTACTGGAACTACGCGGAAATGTGCAAACTGTGGACAAGTGGGCCACATCAAGACCAACAAGAAGCTTTGTCCGCTACTGAATGGCACGATCAAGACTGACACTGGTGCGGACGTTGGTGGGTTTGGAGGTTTCTCGGCTGCTCCTACGCCTAGAGAATTACTCAATGGGGCTGGGTTTGGAGGACCAAGTACACCTGGCGCTTAGTAAGGTGTGATTTGTATGAGCAAGTCAGGTATACTAGTATTATGCATTGGTTGGCGTTTTGTATTTTTTATGGGAAGGTAGCTTGCAAAATTAGCGAATAACATTGATCTTCAAAACATTAAATCCGAACCATAAGGAGAATAACCAGGTGCTCGGTGCATGTTGTATGATGTATGTGTGGTGTCGATATGCACGCTGAATTCATAATAGCAAGGGAGTAATGGGAGTAGTGGAGACCATGAGCCATATGCATATGCAGCGCAACGCAAGTTACTGCAAGTTAGTGCATACTGCAGCTTCTTAGACGGGGCTGGGCCGGAAAGAAATCAATGTTGGAAGCTGGTTGGATCTAGAAAAAAAGGTAGGAATGGATTTTATGGGAACGTGGGAGCGTGGCCTGTTTCTATTTTTGGGGCTGTGTAGTTTGGGTAAGCTTTTGTGGGGTGATGGATGGGTTGGATTACATGGAACTGGGGATAAGGGAAAGTGAGAATCGGGTAGTTGTTAATATTGTGAACAAATGCATGTCAGATTGGGAGAAGGAAAGTGGCGAGGTAAATTGAGAGAATCATGTGAAGGTTGTGTTTGTGCTACATTCTCATGTCTTCAAGAGGCATGGACGGACATGTGTAATTCAGTTTCATGAAACATTTTTTGAATTAGCGTTGTTCTAGGTAGTTTCTTGATTTGCGATGGAAGGGTTTGAACCCTAAGTGTTCATGGGAATCGGAACAGACGTTGAGCCGAATTGTAGATAGGTGAGCTTGGGCATGAACATGTTGATGAGACGAGATGGGATCGCGAAATGGTCCGGGAGAGTTTCGAGTAGAGGGGGAGGTTTTATGAAACTAAAGGGGAAAGAAGGGGGAGAAGATATGGAAGTAGAAGGCGATGACGAAAGAAGACAGATGAGTGTGGATTTTTAGATGTGATGAGATGAGATGGGATGGACGGGAATAGATGCCGATAGATGGAGTGGCGTGGCGTGGCAATTGCAGATTGTAGATTGCATATGTTGTGGGGTTTTGGATTTGAATGGCAAGTCTTTGGAACCTCGTGGCTGCTTATACGGATTTGAGTTGGTTGTTTCTACACATGTCTGCTTACCCGGATCCGATACGACCTGGACATTATCCGCGTCAAATCACACACAAGAGTAAATGGCATAACCGTAACCCCGTCGTCGTCAGCAGCATCAATAACACGGCACAGTCAACCGGGTTATTTAGAACCCTTACCCTATATCTCGAGAGATGATGGCATTGGAGTGGTGATTGCGTCGAGAGGCACGGAATACGTTGTGGGTGTTTGGACGGGGAAGTTCTGTAACGGAGCGGGGAATGTGCGAGGGGATTTTCGAGATAAGCATTTTTTTTTGGTTCTGGGGGAGGTATAGGAAGGTTCTTTAATGTTGACGGGCCATGAGTTTCTGGGTGATGACGGAGGTCAAGGGTTTGGAGTCGTGGCGTTAAGGTTGGTTTTGTGATTGGTCGGTTGGTCGGTGGAAGGTACTTTTAGTTGGACATGTTAAAGGGATGAATAGACTGACGAAGGATGGAACAGCCTTCTCCAACTCCACATAAGAAAAAGTTAAGTTGACGGAATATCAACCGAGTGGAATATCGTTCCTGTTCTATATATAGAATATGAAAAAAAGATATCAGTGATAAGTAGTCTTTTCTTTACTTGATATCTGATAGAGTCAAGGTCAACGACAGAAAAGGAAGAATACTCGGCTTCCGCCACCGAGGGCTCAGCACGGGGGCTTGCAGACAAGGCTTATAGATGTTCGTTCTTGGGCGAATCTACGTAGAGACAAATGTGGTGGCACGTACAAGTTGGGGCGCGCGGGTTAACAGAAATGTATGTAATGTGCTTGTTTTGAGCAACACATACATCATACAGACATCTGGTAAAGGAGGGTAGGTGCTGAGGTTGACGTCTTGTATGACGTGATAAAGACGGGCTGTTTGTGTATCTGACTGTCTGGATAGCTGGGCTTGGCTTTATTTAGTGTAGCTGTAGCTGGCGGGCTGGCTTGTTGATTAGGTTGGGCTCGCTCGGTCAGGTAATCGGTCTAGGCTAGACTGGACCTTTTCCGACGCACGTTTTCTAGGATGGGATTGTTTTTCTCTTTTTTTTTTCTTTTCAAAGGGCTTGAAACGGTGGTCTAGGCTTGGTTGTGAGCGCAGTTCCAGAATTTGTTTGGGGTGTAATGGTGGAGTGGAGACTTACGGTGAGAGACTTGATGGATTGTATTGGATGATTTTGGGGTTTCAGTGGGTTGGAATAGGTGATTAACAACCAGCTTATCGGAGATAGAAGATATGCCCTGGTTTTGGATTCCTTTGTTCACGATAGTCTTTGATGCATGGATGGATGATTGTTAACCTTGTAGAATGAACACATCCACATGCCTTTTTTGATAGATATCCTTTGACGTATGTCATTTCCGTTTATTGATTCCTTCTTCATTCATATTATTCCATCATCACCTTCTCAAAAACCATCATTATCAATTACATACGTATACACAAATGTTCCGTCATTTTCACGATCCACACAAATTCACCAATTTAATCCTCTAATTATTTCTCCGTCCGTGCTCACACTCACACTCCAAAGGTAACTTCTGGTCCTTCCAACATTATCACCCTAAAAGTTGAAAAAGGAAAAAACCCCCCCAATTAAATCGATTATCCAACAAGGGCCTCCCTCGTCGCTTCAGATTCTCTTCCCGTTTCGCAAGTCTTAATCTGCGTCCTCTATATTCCATATCAACCCGCTGTCCGTCCGCTCCTCTGTTCTCATCCCGCTTGTGTTTCTATTTCTGTTCTTCTTTTTCTTTTCTTGTCCTTCCCTTACTTTTATCTTGTTCAGCGGTTGATGACGATTGATTGATTGATTGATTGATTGATAGACGCGTTAAACTTATCCCGCGACTATACAACTTCTTGTCTGCTTTTTCCCATTCTTCTTTTTTCTTGGTTGTTACTTGATCAACACACTATACATTGCATCTACATTCGTCACTTCTTTCTCCCTTTCTTCTTGCCATCATTTTCACGCTTTCTTTAGCTCTACACGACCCCCTCGTCCAGTGCATGCACGCTACCATCACCGCCACGAGCTTCTAAAAATACTCTCCTGCTTGCACTGTAAATTTAGTCGTGCAAACAAGTCCATCTCTATTGTGACGTCGAGTCTACTACTACAACTGCCTTTATTTGCGACTGTCGATTATCCAGCCCGACCCAGCTACTGCTTCTGTCCGACCCGAACCAATCAACGTCATTTGTCATTCGACTTTTGGATTTCAACCCAAGCATAACTGGCACTTACTGGCCTTGACAAAAAAAAAAGCCCGCTGCATTTCTCTTTTTAGTTGCACGCGTCGCTACTAGGTCACTATACCTGGCCGTTCTGACATAGTTCGCGCTATCGTCATTTATCCTCATTCGCAGTCGACGCCGGTCCGTCTTCTGTCATTTACATCTACCCCACATTATATTTTAGCATCCACGGGTTTCCAAAATGGGTCGTCGCAAGATTGAAATCAAGGCCATCAAGGATGACAGAAACCGTTCTGTGTGAGTATTTTCTTGTCTTCATTTTCACGGTAGTCTAGTCTAGCTAACCATGGTCCTGTCTTTAGCACCTTTCTTAAGCGTAAGGGCGGTCTTTTCAAGAAGGCTCATGAGCTTTCCGTCCTTTGCAGTGTAGATGTCGCCGTCATCATCTTCTCCAATAACCATAAGAAGCTGTACCAATACTCCTCTACAGACATGCGCAACATGGTCCAGCAACAAACATACGTAAGACATCTAAACATATTCTATTCGATCCGCAAATAAACTAACTTCAATTAGCATGCTGGTCCTACTGAACACAAAGGCCCCTCCGATTTCAACGGAGGAAATGACGACGACGACGATGAAGAAGATCGAGGAACACCTCCCCAGCATGGTGGCCGTGACTCTACTGAGCCACACTACATGCCTCCCCATTTGAACAACCATTTCCCCGTTGTTCGCCAACACACTCCAAGTGCTTCCCCGCCTATTCCCAATGGGGTCTTTCCCCGCACTCATACACCTCAGCCTATGGGTTCAAGACCTGGTTCCCGTAATGATATGCGTCGTGGCGTCCCTCCAATGGTTCCTCCTCCTCAGGGTAATGGATACTACATGCCTGGTCCTCCTGCTATGTACTCTAACGGTGCTCCTCCAATTCCCGGCCAGCCATATCCTTTCCAGAACAATCCTCAACAATATCTTGAAGATCAACGTCGGTCTATGCCCCCATACGAATCCATGGCCCAGCCACCGCCACCACCACCCCCGAGTAACATGCACATGATGGGTCGTCCAACACCATCTCCTCAGCCTGCCAACTCTTTACTTCCACCTCAACAAGCCCAGTCTTCTCTGTCTGTTCCAGGTTCACAGCCCCCTCCATATGCTTCCCCAGTCCCGCAGCCAGCACAAATGCTAGCGCCACCACCAGTTCCACACATGATTCCGCATACCTCACCTCAACAGTTCAACCAGCATCTACCACCACAAAATGAGGTTGGACCAGCTGAAGGTGAAGGAGAAATGCGGGCTTCTGGTCGTATGGAAGCTCCGAAAAGACCTATCCTAGATACTGGTCTTGCTAAGAAGGGTGTTTTCCCTAAAAGATATCAGGGCACCAGTCTATTCACTCCCATTGACGACCAAAGATCCGTCCTTGCTCAGCATTTAGACGCTCTAACAAAGGCCGCCGAGGCCAACACTGCAGCTCCCGCCAGTATGGTTGAGCGCATGTCTGTGTCCCCACCTTCCCGACTCTCACAGGAAGAGAAGCCGGGAGATGACTCACAAGGCTCTACCAAGCGGCCTACAGTTCCCCCCATCTCCACCATGACAAGACCTAACGTCCCCGAGACCACCTTTACGCCACCTTCGCGCTCGAATAGTATGAACAGCGTCAACGTGACGACCCCAGGTGGTGCCTCGCGACCCCGTCTTAAGGTGCAGATACCAGTTGGTGAATCAGATGGTTCTGCGTCAGGTACAAGCCAAAGTCCTAGAACAGCCACAGGGACACACCCGCCGGGGTTGAGACGGCCGGGTTCAGATCCAACTACTATCAATGTTCTCCCGCCCCCGTCTCCGTCAGCTAGTGCCCTCTTATCAGCAGGTGCATCTGGCCCACCAAATCCGTTTGCTGGACCTATGCGGGCACCAGCCAGTGCTCTCAAGATTGACACCCCAAGCGGCAGTCTTCCTTCTCGTATGATGTTTGGTGACAACATCCTACCAAGCCCAAGCACATTCTGGGCTGCCCAGACTCAAGATAATTGGGGTAACCGTGACAACTCCAATATGTTGAGTCCATTGAACTTCAACACCCCTCTCACTACGTCCGGCCCAAGTTTCTTAAGAGACGAGGGTTCCGCCGGGTTACTGGGAAAGGGAAAGAGAAAGAGTCCCGAGGTTGTTGGTGAGACACAAGAGTTGAAGAGAGTCAAGGTTGAGTAGTTCGCATCACGGACTCATGAATATTTTGGTTAATTTCGGTGTATGGGTTTGGCTTTTCTGGTTTTCTTTGTCTGGTGTTTCTTTTATAGCTTACTGTCTTTACTGTCTTTATACCCTCTTTCTGGCTTTCAAAACAATAGTTTGTCTTTTCTCTGTAATTCTCACTTGTTCCCGTGCTCTCATTCTGATGATTCAATATTTTGTTGTGCATTTATAAGACATTAAAAAACAAGAGAAATACAAAAGCCAAGTCCCAACTCCAAGCTCCTGACCCTAACTTTGTCAAACAATAGAAACCGTAAACCCACACACATCTACTCTACTCTACTTGCAACGCTTCTCAACAACAACACTACCATGTTCCTCATACTCCTTCTTAGAAACCCACATCTGGTGGAAAGATCCCAAACTAGCCAAAATAGAACCACCAACCCACGCACCAAAACGTCTCTCACTCGTCAACCCCGCCGCATTCAAACGGATCCGCACTCCTGGGAAAATCGCAGACAACTCCGCATTAAGTCTATCCGAGAACCCGTTAACCAAGCTACCACCACCAGTGACAACCACGTTACTCAACAGGTTAGTACGCAGATCCGCATCCACACCGGCAATCGCGGCCTTGACCATTTCGGGGATCGTCTGCGCCTTGGTAAGCGGGTCGATGCCAGCAACGGGAAGTACCGCCGTCTCATCCCACAGACCCTCGGCGGCTTGGAACCGAGCTTCCCGGTATGTCGTGTTGTAGCCGGTGGGGAACTCGAAGATGCGGCCGGGGGCCATGCGGAGGTTATCGAGGACACCGGGGGTGGAGAGACGGGTGGGTCCGCGCCAGGATTCTACAACCGTCTCTTTGAATTCGCTGACGAGACGCTCTTCCTCGTAGGCAAGGTATGAGGGTGAAGGGGTGAAGGGGAGCTTGCGGGAGGTGAACGATGGGGCCGTGTTAGCGTCAACGGGAGTCTTGGATTCGACGAGGAAGGCGGGAGTGAGGTCGATGTTGGAATCGTGAGTAGAAATGAGTGCGCGGGCCTGCTTAGAGAGCCAGAGACCACCGACAGGCGAGCGGGCTATCGAGCGTTTGAGGATCATACCGTCGTGAACAGCAACAACTGATGATCCAGAGGCACCAATGTCAATTACGAGGGCGGTAGCTTTGCCGGCGGTGAAAGCGGCGAGCACAGGGGTCTTGCTGAACCAGAAGGCGGGAGCTCCCCAGGTCTCCATCATGATTTCCATGGCCTTTTCGCGCGACTTGGCGCTGTTCCATGGAGCTTCCGTCATAAGAAGTGGGTTTCCGGCAAGAGGCTTCTCAAGAAGCTCGTTAGCCTCCGTGACAGCTTCGGCAGCTTCCTTTGAGGCCTCGGCAGCAGCGGTGGCTTCGGCGGATGTGGTTTCTTCGTTCATGGGGACATCACCCTCCACATCAGTTTTCTTCTCAGTGGTCTTTTCGGATTCGCTGTCACGGATGGACCGGCGGAGACTAGGCTGGAGACGGTCCAACAGCATGTTTTCCCACATCTTCTCAGCGGTATCCCAGTCCTCCACGACACTATCCCGGCTCATATAATTCCGGACCTCCAGTCCCTCGCGCGGCAAGAGGAACTCATCGCCATACCTGCTATGCGCGGGCGTTGAATCGGGGTAATGGGCATAAGAAGACGGCAAAACAGCCTTGGGAACATCCTCGCCAGCAAAACCGGCGCGGGTGTGCGCGTATCCGGGGTCGAGAACAAGAGCAAAGACTTCGTCGCCGCCGTAGACGTCAGTCGGCGGGTTGGTGTTGTTGAGGGGGGCGGTGGCGCGGTGTGACATTTTTGGCTGGCGGGTGTGGGTTAAGCCAATTGGGACGGAGACGTAGCGGGGAATCGGAGGGTGGGGGAACGTCGTCTTGCGGCGTTGTGCGCTGCTTTTGCGATTTGGCGACGCGGCTGGGAATGGGATGGATGGAGCTTGTTTGGAATGTAGCCTTGCAGCTGGTGGCGGGTGGCGAGGCTGAAGGTGGGTGGGTGGGTAGGTGGACGCCACTGGGATGTATATACGCCACGTGTACGCCACACCCCACATTTATCTAGCGAGCTTGATATGATTTTTTTCTTCAGATTTCCAAAGAGCATAAAGATGGGAACTTTTCTTCATTAACTACATTTTGTTTCCTTCTTCCTTTCTTTCTTCTTTTTCTTCCAGGCAGTCCGTTGAGGACTCCAAGATGCACAAGGTAAGCTTTAACAATTTCTCTCCCAATTCCAATTCCTCATATGATGAGCAGAAGCAATTAGAACCGCTGCGAATTAAACACTTCGGTGTTACTGATTTGAACGTTGCCGATTCTTCTGATTGAGGATGACTATCCAGTCTTTTTTCTCGTGAATCTTTTTACCAAGAAACATTCGCTAACTGAATATTATCTTCAGATACCATGAGTGCTTTTACACGCCTCCGACTTCCGGCTCTACGCCGCAGTCTTCCCGTAGCCACGGCTTCTCGCCGCTGTTTCACCTCTTCTACTATCTATTGTCGCAAACTTGCCCTATCAGAGAAGGAAGAATTCGCCAAGTTTGTGAAGATCCGTGAGGAACGTATGGCTGCTTTGGAACAAGATGACCCTTCGTCTCCTCTTGATCCATATCCCCGATTAAAACATCGGACTACTCCCGTGCCGATCCCCGAGTTACGGAAGCGTCATGACGGGTCTGATAGCCTTGAGATTCCGGAGGACATTGACCCTGTTACGGTGTATGGTACGGCTTTTTCTTTTACTTTGTAGATGTAGTGTGCATGTGTGTAGTGAGAATTGGGACAGGCAGCTAACGTCTCCCCTTCTCTTTTGCCGATAGGCCGGGTCGTTTCGAAACGGCAACAAGGCAAGTATTTGCTGTTTCTCGATGTAGTAAACGAGTACGAAACGGTTCAGGTCATGGTGGAGTGGAACCATCTTCACCGTATGACCCAGTTGCGTCACGCCCGTTTCAAGCTGTTCACTAGACTTCTTGAACGTGGTGATCACGTCTCGATTACGGGAGTTCCCATCCGGTCTCCCAGGGGGGAACTCACCATTCGTGCCAACCATATGCCTGAGTTACTCTCGCCGGTTCTTCAGCCCCTTCCTACTTCATACACGGATATGGATAAGAAGATGGAACGTCGTCATGTCGATATGTTGATTACCCCGCAAGTCTCGGATACGCTCCGCATGCGCTCCGAACTCGTCGGGTACATGCGTACATTCTTCCGTTCCCAACGCTTCATGGAAGTACAAACGCCCATTCTTGCCTTGAACGCCAGTGGTGCCATTGCCCGACCATTCACCACGTCATCGACCGAGTTCCCAACCAAGGAGCTCTCGTTACGTGTAGCGCCTGAGTTGTGGTTGAAGAGACTTGTTGTTGGCGGTATGCAGAGGGTTTATGAGATTGGCCCGGCTTTCCGCAATGAGGGGATTGATCATACACATAACCCTGAGTTCACAATGTGTGAGTTCTACGCTGCGTATACTACATTGGAGGACTTGATTCAAATTACGGAGGTGATGATTCGGGGACTTGCTCGGGAAGCGAACCAGTTGATCGAGACGGTTCTCACATCATTGCCACCAATTGATATGGAGTACTTTGACGGTGAGTACCTCCGGGTGGAGTTTGTCCCAGGTTTAGAAGAAGCCATGGGTATCAAACTTCCTAATCTTTCCAGTCCCAGTGCTCTCCCGGATACACTCGCCGCACTAGCTCTCGGAAACGTGAATCTCCCTGGTGGACCACCCGCAACCATTGCAAAACTGCTTGATCGTTTAGCCGCCGAGTATCTCGAACCGCTTTCTCTCGAGAAGCCTTTGTTCATCGTTCATCACCCTGCCGTCATGTCACCATTGGCCAAGAGTTTCAAGTGCCCGACTACCAACCAGGATATTTCGGCGCGTACGGAACTTTTTATTCAGGGACGGGAACTGGCGAATATGTATGAGGAGGAGAATAGTCCAGCAGAGCAACAGAGAAAGATGATGGAGTACCGTGATGCTGTTCTTCAAGCACGCTTTGAAACCCGTATGGGCGGATCCGTTAGTAAGGACGATGAAGCTAAGATGGGAATCCATGTTAACATGCGTAATGGCGATATCATCACCAAGGAAGAGTCTGAGATACTGGAGCTTGAAGAACGGGAAATGGCTATTGCTAAGGCGAGAGCTGAGGCAGAGGCTTTAGCTGTTGAACGCGGTTGGACTCAAGTTCCAAATGTTGATCTTGAAGAGGTCCCTCCTGTTGATGAGAGATATGTTGATGCTCTCGAGGCTGGACTTCCTCCTACTGGTGGATGGGGCTGTGGTGTAGAGAGATTGGTTATGATGTTCACTGGAGCCAAGAGAATCAGTGATTGTCTTCCATTTGGCACTTTGAAAAACGTTGTTGCTTTGGGTATGCCTGTTGGTGGACAAAAAACTGAAGAGAGTCAGGAGGTCAAAAAGGAGGATTAACTTCCATCGAGTTCCTCCCGTTGTACGATACTGAGAATTGTATTTCCATATAATGTTAATGATACACATTGAAATCTACACTTACACATATTAGGGTTCTGTTAAAATTCCACCCACTTACACCGCCCGCCAAGAATCCGTCCCTTCCGATCTCCCGTGTTATCCTATGACGCAAGTACATTCCTCATTGCCCACCCTTCGGAATTCCACCTCGTACAAGCCGAGAAAACATCACGTCACGGGGTCGTGTAGAGGGGACAATCGAATATTCTTTTTCCAGCTCAACAAAGCAAAGTGGACGGCCAGGCGGGGAAACCAGACGGGATGCGAGAAGGATGGATGCACATGACATGTGCACACGACTATTTGGGGAGGTAAAGACGTCACTTTGGGATTTAGTGGTGTGACCTTTACTAGGGAATTGATGGATGAATAGGCAAGAAAGAAACCGCACTTCCACGTATGAACATACATATTTAGGGATGTGTGTATGTACACACCTTCTTAAAGATGGTGGGTGGGAACGTCATGTGTTTGCTTATCTTATCGGTTTACATGGCGGGGTAACTACCTTTGTTTTCTTCTTGATGAAACTGACTGATTTGACTACGAGTCAGTTAGTTGGTGCATGTATATAGATAGACCAACCAACAGAATCAAGCTGGTTGATTGATTCTTTAATATGTGGGGCCGAAAGATGATTGAACTTTTGCATAACTTGTTAAAGAGTTTAACTTTCGGGTGGTTGGGAGGAAGTGTAAATTCAGGCCTTAAAGGACGAGCGTGCCCTATCACCTCACTGAGAACTCTATGGCACTCGGACTAATGGGGATCAAATGAAGAGTTCGGCGTCGGTTGGTTGTTCGGCCACTATAAGCTTGGACATTACGGTAACTCACGGGTGGAGACGGTGAGTAACAAGATAGAATAGGCGACCGCCTATATTATGGTTATATAGTTATAAGCCAACTAAGTCCCGGAGGAAAGAGGCGGGGAGAAAACAGAAGGAGTTTGACCTAGGGAAGAAGGATAAGAAACCATTGCTTACAGTCCCTCGAACGACGTCGATCCCTATCTGGATAAAAATGCCACGGAAAATCAAAGCTTGCTTCCTTGAATCCAATCCAGCATTCCACCAACCTCATGTTAAGTCGTCTGTACAAGGACCTGGCTAGAACAGGCCCGCAAGCTCCATAGACCGACTCGCTTACTGGGTGTAATATAACTTGTTGACAGGGAAGTTTGTGTGTCTGTCCGTGGGTGTGTCCGTGTCTAAGGACCTCCTAAGAAAGTCTTTTAACGGACTTTTACTTGATGGGCTTGGCTTAGAGGCTTATGTGCATACACTACATATTAGCTGACTGACAGCAGACCTACCGTAATCGTCACGGATACCTCGGACAATAAGAACATAAATGTTTATGCCTGCAAGTTAAGTCATCATTGTAACATCTATCAGCATCCGTAACGTGGCGTGGCATGTCATGACATTCCGGGAATGGTTTGACTTAGGACCCGCTGTGCATTATGTATGTATCTTCCCTCGAAATGCAATCGAATCGCGTCTATCCCTCCCCCTTTCTCGCCAAAGCACGTCGTTATGCAGCCGTTGTGGATATCAAAATCGAATCCCGACCAACAAGACCCGACCAGGTAAAGATAGCCTGCAGTCTACCAGAAAGGAGTTCGTTCGAGAAACCCCGTTCGTACGATAAACCAGCATCTAGAGCTGCTTGTGCATTTTTTTCCTTCTTTCAATAAACGCCAAGTCCACTCACCGGATCGAGCCATCCTCGCAAGGACCAACAAGAAAGAACATGCGAAAAAGGCAAAATTCCCGGTCGTTGTCGCCAATGACTCCCCGGTGCCGTGTCATTGCCGTTTTTTTTTTCGCCAAGGAAACTACATCTAATGCCAGTTTAACCGTAACGAACAAAGATGAAAAATTATCCCGGCCGGCGAATTGGCGAAAAAAAAAATGATTCATCTACCAATAATAACTTCATCTCATCAACCGTCCCTTCCTTGCGTTAAAAGAATCGCTTCCCTAATTGAGGCCCGGAAACTTTACACTAGCCTGTCTCTTGGGACTTTAAGTGTTAGCTGCCTGTCAAAAGGAAGCTGCCAAGTGGATTTAGCGTCATCGAGCCATGCCAATGGCAACAGAGGGAAGCTTCCTCGTGAACATTTTGTGCATTTGAGAATCGTCACACGGCGGGTATAAATTGGAGGGGAACAAAAAAGTGTAAAAGAAAAATGCCCGGTCTAGCCTTGCCACTATGGTGTGGTAACCGAACAAACATTCTGTTGTCTGTGCAAAACATGAAGTGAGAATGAAAAGAGCACAAATCACGCATCACAGCGTCTTTTTTTTTTGCTCTTGCCGTTCTTTCCTTGATTGAACGGCTGAGACCGCCTGTAATCAAACTACCAACACAGCGACAAAACACGTCGTGCGTCATGTCTTATTAGAATTCCTTTCGTACATATTTCAAAAGGTACATGTAAAATAGAAGGACGTTCCTGTTCTTTTCGACTTGCTCGCTTCGTGTTTCCATGGTTGCAGAGCCCCACCTTTATGTGCGCATTCGGCACTTGCTTGGGCCCGTACAGAACATGCCAAACAGGTCATAATCCTTTGATATATTACGGAATCCTTCCTGTGTCCGTGTATATATGACCCTAACCCTTGTGTTGTGAAGAAATCAACGACGTGTGGTGAGACGGCGGCAGGAAAATGACAAGTAGACGAGACAGATATTAGGATTATAACAGCTACGATATAGATTTTGTAACTTGGTGGATGTATGATATGGATATCAAACGGCGGAGTGAATCGGACCAAGACGATGGTGACGACGTTATCACAGCTGAAACGACGAACTGACGATGTAGAGGATCAGAATGGACGGGTGTTTTGGTCATTTACGAAATGCTCCGTCGCAGGTTGTAGATTTGCAAAAAAAGGATGAAGGATTAAGGAAGGGGGCGAGTCCTGTAACGGATAATGGCGCCTTTGGAACTGGAACCACTTTGTCAACCAAAAATAGAGACATCTGGAAATCTACCAGCCTCCCTTCAAGTAAACTAGACTCGCCAATGAACCAGAAGATCACGACATTTTGTGCAATGTAAAATCAATCTCATAAAAAGCCATTGAGCTTCTATCACCCCGTTTTACTGCATTTCCCTCCCGGCCGAGAAAGGGGCACCACCAAAAAAAATTATATGCCCCCGAAACCATTGGTCCCTTCCCTATTTCCTTGTACTTTCCCATTTCCTCGAACAAGGAACCTGGAAGTACAAAAACCCATTAAACATTTTTCGTTATACCCTTTATCCATAATAATCGGCGCGTAAATCATGTATACGAATGATAGGGTTACCGACCCTACAGCGCTAAACACAAAAGTGGGAATTTAGATTGGCAGGTGCCGCTAGGGCCCCCTGTTAATCTCGTCACTTATCAACGACATGAGTTGGTCCTTGACACTGACTTGGTGCATCAGGTGTAATTAAGTGGATTGTGAACGGGGACGGAAGGGAACTGAAGGTATAGTGCACGAGATAAGGCTCAGCGGAAAAGCTCTGTGTGTTTGCTGAATATGTTTATGTGTGCATATATCTGTAAAATCTCTATCCCGCCAGCCGGTCTGTAATGAACGAACAGAGGACGTTCAGTGGAAGAGGCACAAAAGGGCAATGGCACATTAAACGAGAGCAGGGACCCACGAAAGCAAGGGACAAACAAGGCTCAAGCAAAGCAACATCTAAGAAGCTCAGGCTCTATACACATACCGGGCCTGTCACAACCGCGGCCATGTAAAAAAAAGAAGTTTCTTTGTGCAAGATTTTGTGCGGTTGTTGCCTTGTTGGCAGGTTTAGAGAGGGGAAGAGAACGGACGGGCGGCTGGGGTTTGACCAAACAAGTTCTTCCCTTTTCAGAGGAGAGCCCATGTTCTGCGGCAGTATCTTGATGGGAATCAAAATTTTCTGGTTAATGCGTTGATGAATAGTTGGCTGGGAAGCTAGGTCTTTTCCTCTACAGCGTATCAGTGTAGGCTTG